>KV005081.1:62731-76256 GCA_001598015.1 Dorcoceras hygrometricum
CCTTATCCTCATTTTGACGGCCCAATCGACTAGGAACATGTTTAGAGTACACAGCGACTATTAGATGTGTTTCATGATAGCCGTCATACCCACTATCACATCTAACATACGCTTTAGTGTAATCTAGGTCTTTACTCAAGACCTTATCCTCATTTTGACGGCCCAATCGACTAGGAACATGTTTAGAGTACACAGCGACTATTAGATGTGTTTCATGATAGCCGTCATACCCACTATCACATCTAACATACGCTTTAGTGTAATCTAGGTCTTTACTCAACACATTTGTAAATCATTACACACATAATGAAAGTAAAGAATGCCATATAAAAGAATGCGAATACCATATATAAAGATCGTTTGTACAAGAGTAAATGAAAACCCACACGCCACAAGTTGGCTAGTTGGGCATCTACTCTAACATCACCAATTAAAGATCAAGCCAGCTGATATTTATAAAAACGGCCTTTCGACCATGCTATGGCCATTACGAGTTTCTAGTAATCAGCCTTTATGGATTTGTGAATAGAGTTTTCCAACCCTTTTTGGATCAGTTTGTGGGCTTTTTTATTGACGAAAATCCTAGTGTATTCCAAGACCAGCTCAGAGCACGCCAACCAGCTTAGGACAGTGCTACAAGTTTTGAAGAGCAAACAACTGTTTTCGGAGTTCAGCAAGTGCGAATTTTGGCTGGAGAAAGTTTCATTCCTAGGACATATCATATCCAAGGACGGATTGGAGGTTGACACAGCCAAGGTTGAAGCTGTTCGCGATTGGCCTGTTCCCAAATCTGTTTCGGAAGTCAGGAGCTTTTTGGGTCTGGCTGGATATTATAGACGTTTTATTAAGGGATTTTTGAAGACAGCTGTTCCATTAACCTCGTTGACAAGGAAGCAGGTTACATATGAATGGACCCCAGATTTCCAGCTGAGTTTTGAGAAGTTGAAACAAGCTCTGATTGAAGCCTCGGTGCTAGCTATGCCTTCTGATCAAGGAGAGTTTGTCATCTACACAGATGCGTCCAAGCTAGGTTTAGGTGATGTACTGATGCAGGATCGTAGAGTAATCTCATATGCTTCCAGGAAACTAAAGAATCATGAGAAGAGCTATCTCACGCACGACCTGGAGCTAGCAGCTGTAGTTTTTGCCTTAAAGATCTGGAGACATTACCTTTATGGGGAGAAGTGTGAAATATTCACGGATCATAAGAGCCTTAAGTACTTTTTCACCCAAAATGAACTCAACGATTATGCTCTAAGCATCAGCTACCATCCAGGAAAGGCAAATGTGGTGGCTGATGCTCTAAGCAGGAATTCAATAGGATAACCCAGCTCATAGTCCAGAGACCATTGGCTTATGAAATTGAGAAGTTCGGGTTAGCGTTGGTGCCCCGTGATAGTACTGCGACCTTGGCCGACCTCTCCATTCAATCATATTTGATGGACCAGATCAGAAAAGGTCAGCTGAAGGACGAACAGCTGAAGAAGTGGGTAAAGCAGGACAAAGAGAGAGGTAGCAACCTCTATAACTCGGAAGGAGGAATTGTTAGATATCAGGGCCGAATGTGGGTGCCCCAAGTAGAAACCATGAGAACGGATTTGATGGCTGAAGCCCATACAGCCCCATACTCCATGCATCCGGGGAGTACAAAGATGTATAAGGATCTCCAGAAGTTGTACTGGTGGCCAGGCATGAAACACGACATTTCCAGATATGTCTCAGAATGCCTAACCTGCCAGCTGGTGAAGGCAGAACATCAAAGATCAGCTGGAATTTTGAAGCCCCTGCCTATGCCAGAATGGAAGTGGGAGAGTATTGCAATGGATTTCATGGTTGGATTACCCAGAGCTACCCAAGGATGT
Source organism: Dorcoceras hygrometricum (assembly GCA_001598015.1). NCBI lineage: Eukaryota > Viridiplantae > Streptophyta > Magnoliopsida > Lamiales > Gesneriaceae > Dorcoceras > Dorcoceras hygrometricum. The sequence goes on from KV005081.1 coordinate 64,594, forward strand.
AATTCGATCTGGGTTATAATAGACAGATTCACCAAGTCAGCTCACTTCTTACCAGTCAAGACAACTTATGATGTGAGCAAATATGCCAAGCTGTATGTGAAAGAAATAGTGAGGCTGCATGGTATTCCAGTTTCGATCGTATCCGATAGAGATCCAAGGTTTACGTCAGCTTTCTGGAAGCGTTTACACAGAGCTTTGAGTACTAAGTTGACCTTTAGCACAAACTTTCACCCCCAGACCGATGGTCAATCAGAAAGGGTGATTCAGACACTGGAAGATCTACTCAGGACTTGTATCATAGATTTTTCAGAGAGCTGGGATTTAAAGCTACCCTTGGTAGAATTCGCGTATAATAACAGCTTCCAAACTTCGATCCATATGGCCCCATATGAATCTCTCTATGGTCGAAGGTGTGGAACACCTCTTCACTGGGATGATGTAGGAGAGCGAGCTGGTCTAGGTCCAGACATTGTAGAGCAAACAGCTGAAGCTGTTAGGAAGATTAGGGAGAGGATGAGAGCAGATAAAAGCAGACAGAAGAGCTATGCTGATAATAGATGTCGAGAGCTGAGTTTTGAAGCTGGTGACCATGTGTTCTTGAAGGTGGCTCCAATGAAAGGAGTGATGCATTTTGGGAAGAAGGTAAGCTGAGCCCAAGGTACATTGGTCCCTACGAGATCTTGGACAAAGTAGGAATGATGGCTTATCGATTAGCACTGCCCCCACATCTGTCTTCAGTGCACAACGTGTTCCATGTATCAGCTTTGAGGAAATATGTTCCCAACCCGTTGCATGTGCTGAGTTATGAGGCAATCCAGCTTGCACCAGATCTGAGTTATGAAGAAAGACCAGAGAGGATTCTTCATAGGGAGATTAGGAAGTTGAGGAATCGTACCATTCCAACGATTAAAGTGCAGTGGTCTAACCAATCAGAGCGAGAAGCTACATGGAAGACCGAAGCTGATATGCATAGTCTTTACCCAGAGCTGTTTGGTAAGTAAATTTCGAGGACGAAATCTCAGTAAGGAGGGTAGAGTTGTAGCCCCCAAAATCCATAGGACCACAAATGTTAGACTTTTTATTTCAGCTCAAGCTAGTTTCCGTTATTGTTAAGATAAAATTTATAAGTTTTGGTGATAACAAAAACAAGATAAGAACTGAAACTTAACTATCAGATCTGGACAGTCAGTTATCGTGGTTTACAGTTAAGTATCTTCAGATCCGAAAGATTTGGGAATAGTGCACTCAGATTTCAGTTATCGGGTTAAATATTTCGAATCAGAGCCTATCAGATTAAAGTATTCGGATTATTTCAGTTATCAAGTCAGGATTTTAGAGTTGAGGGTATTCAGATTTGATTCAGAAACTACAGTAACATATTCGATTATGTTTACTCAGAGTATTTCAGATGTTACTTCTCAGTATCATATCAGATGAGAATCAAACAGATTTGAGTATTCAGATATATAGAAAAATTCAGATTTCAGTTAGAAGCCTATCAGATTTGAATCAGAGGTTTTGGTAACAGATCCAGGTATATGCGTTCAGATGTGGACAGACTACACAGAGTTCCTTAGACTTCAGATGTGATAACGCTGCAGTATTACGAGAAGAGCTGTACAGTATTTTCAGATATGACAGAGAGCAATTTTCGGAATTCAGTGCTACAAAAAATGCGAGCTTCGGAATCCGACAGATGTTATCAGTTGTTTATTTGAGAGAAACCAACGGTCACGAGTGATTTAAGGAAACCAAATCAAAGCTATTTTGAGTAAAATCGCGCATTACACAGAGTGATTGATACGCTGTTTACCCGGTTTGGTAAACAAGTCAATCAAGCCTTGATAGAGTTCCTTAGACTTCAGATGTGATAACGCTGCAGTATTACGAGAAGAGCTGTACAGTATTTTCAGATATGACAGAGAGCAATTTTCGGAATTCAGTGCTACAAAAAATGCGAGCTTCGGAATCCGACAGATGTTATCAGTTGTTTATTTGAGAGAAACCAACGGTCACGAGTGATTTAAGGAAACCAAATCAAAGCTATTTTGAGTAAAATCGCGCATTACACAGAGTGATTGATACGCTGTTTACCCGGTTTGGTAAACAAGTCAATCAAGCCTTGATAGCATATATTACCTTGTGCATAGCGCTAATGGAGATTCGATGAAGATATGCAAAGGGATTCGTATCTACTGACCGTTAAGATTGAAGAGTATAAATAGATGAAGATTTCAAATGAAGAAGCTCTGTCGCTCGATTTCATCTTTCATAATCTCAAGCTCTCAATTTCTGGGAATATTCAAGCATCAAAATATTCAAAGTCCCAGTTGTAGAATCTCGAAAACATTCTTTGTCTTAATTGTTTTATCTTCGAGACATTTTCAGTACTCAAAACATCATATTCACGATTTGTTTAGATTGAGTCTGTAACAAACGTGCTACATTAAGACGTTTGAGAAAATTACGTTCGATTGTAAACCGTAGTGTTATCTGCAAGTAGTTGGTGTTGCTAGGAGTTCACTTGGAGCGAGGCTCGGTGATTGGGTGTATTCAGAGGCTGTGTACATCAAAGTTTTCTAGTGGAACCTTCCTGCAAAGAAAGATGGGGAGACGTAGGATTTGATATCGGAACTTTCAGAAACAAATCTCTGACCCTTGCTCTTTTACTTTTTGCATCGCATTTATTTACATTCATACTCTGTTTAATTGACTTCTTTCCGCAAAATATTTGTTAGTCAAGAAAACAGATTTGAACTGGGATCCTCAGATCTGGTAACTCGAATCTGAGTTAAACGAGGCACTTGTAAAAACGTTTTTAAAGGTTTCGAAAAATTAAAATCCAAGGAGTTCTTTCAACCCCCCCTTCTGAACTCCTAGGCCCACTTTCTATCCTAATTGATCCTATCAATTGGTATCAGAGCCTGCGCATCTCAGTTATTGAACAGTTTGTCTTTTATGCTTTATATATTTCAACATGTCTACCTCTCATAACAAGATTCCTATGTTTTCAAAGGAATACTATGACGATTGGAAGATAAGGATGTAAGCACATTTGGCCGCGCAAGATGATGATATGTGGTCGGTCATTACAGATTGACCCATAAAGATAATGAAAGTCAACACTGCTATAGCCATATCTGATGGTGCACTGGAGTGGATAGAAAAGAGAATACATGAGTATACTACAGAGGATAAGAATAAGGAGAATCTGGATAATGTGGAGAGGGACATTCTGTACAAGACGTTGGACAAGAACATGTTCAGCAAAATCAAAACCTGTGCCACTGCCAAAGATATTTGGGAGAAGCTGATTCAGATCTGCGAGGGAAATGATGAAACCAAGGAAAATAAATTGACCGTGGCCCAGCAGAAGTATGAGTCGATAAAGATGCGAGATGGAGAGACCATGGCGGAGTTTGATGAGCGTTTCAGTGCTGTGGTGATCGAACTAACAAGTTTGGGAAAAGAATACAGCAATCGAGAGTTGGCGCTCAAAGTGATGAGAGCATTACCCAAAGAGTGGGATGTCAAGACGATGGCTATGAGAGAGTCTAAGGACCTAAACAAGTTGGAGCTTCATGATCTGCTTGCGAACCTGAAGGCGTATGAGTTTGAGTTAGAAACCAGATCTGAGGCAGGACCGTCGACATCTCAACCAACTAAAGCTTTAGCGGCAACGACATCTGAACAGTGCTCACCGAGCAAATCTTCCGAACAACTAAGCAATGACGCGATGTCCCTATTCGTCAAGAAGTTTGGGAAATTCATGAGAAGATCTTCCAACCCATATTTTAATTATAACAAATCTCAAAAGATATCTACTGATATGAACTGTTATAATCGTGGTCGTCCAGGGCATTTAGCAGCAGACTGTAACAGGCCTAAGAAGGAGGACAGATCCAAGCGGGATGAGAAGAAAGATGATAGATCTAAAGAAAGATCCAAAGAGAGAGGGATGAGAACCAGATCTGACAAGAGGCCAAATCGAAAGAATGATCGTAAAGTGCTTGTTGCGGAAGAGAACAACAAAAACTGGGCAGATTCAGATTCAGATCCAACCTCAAGCAGCTCCTCATCTAGTGACAGTGAGCCAGAAGATGTTCCCTGCTTAATGGAAAATCAGATCACTACAGAAGATGAGGTATTTGATTTTTCTAATTCTGAATTTACAAGTGAAGACCTGATCAATGCACTCAACGAGATGGTCTATGAGTAGAGAAAGCTATCTCAGACATTTGAGGAAGTCAAAGCTGAAAACATGGATTTGAAAAATAGTTCAGTTGAACCAAGCACCGCTCAACTTGGGGAAACTGACAGTTTACAAATCGAGTTAAGTAAGCTGAAAACTGAAAATGAATCCTTGAGATTAAAGTTCTGCGAGCTCACATCTGAAAACGAAAGATTAAATCTGGTGATGAGCTCCTGGACTCGATCTTCTGTCACTCTAAGCAAGCTGCAGGAGACCCAAAAGCCTCTTAATGAAAAATCTGGCTTAGGTTTCAATGTTGGTGAAAGAAGCTCCGGAGAGACTAGTACTCAGTCAAATCTGGTATATGACAAGTTCAAAAAGATGAATTTTGTCAAAGCCAGTGTGATACATGATACATGTAAGCCGGTGAAGTACGCTGATCAGATTTCACCAAGGCTGAACCATAAAGGAAAACAAGGCATCGGTTATATCAGACCCGAGAACTCTAAGCCTAGTTGGCTAACGAACAGACTTGAGAAAGATAAAGCGAAAGCTGGATCCAAGTCGTCTGTTCTGAATCAACAAAGACGTGGTTCGACGAAGGTCAAATCTGTTTGAAAAAAGGTTCAGCCGAGGAGAGATCTGAATGGTCAAAGTATTAAAGCAAAACTCAACAGATCTCACAATGTGTTTGAAAAAAGGTTCAGCCGAGGAGAGATCTGAATGGTCAAAGTATTAAAGCAAAACTCAACAGATCTCACAATGTTTCTACACGAACCCTTAAGGACTTTCATACTAAGAAAACTGTTAAGGTAATTTAAGTATGGGTCCCGAAAGGGGTAATCCTATCTGGACCCAAGTAAAATTGGGTACCAAAGGTTTGTTTTTATGATTACAGGACAACAGGTACAAAGTTTCAGATGAGTCACTCATATGGTACTTGGATAGCGGCAGTGCGCGACATATGACTGGAAACCCAAAGCTGCTATCAGATGTGACACCTCACAAAGGAGCGAAAATTGTTTTTGGTGATAACTCTCATGGTAACACTGTGGGTAAGGGTAAGCTTATCCACGGTAACATTTCAATATCTGATATTTTAGTCATTGAGAATTTGTATTACAATTTGATTAGCATAAGTCAGCTGTGTGACAAAAGTTACACAGTTAACTTTCAACAGCACACGTGCACAGTTCAGAGTCCAAATGGTCCGACTGTACTGGTAGGTAAAAGATCGGGGAATACCTACATTATCGATTGGTCAGAGCATATGGGATCTGAATAGATTTGCCTTGCAGCTGACTCTTCTAAGAGCTGGCTGTGGCACCAGAGAATAAACCATCTGAATTTTAAAACTCTTGCCAAATTGAGTAAGCTCGAATTGGTTTCTGGTATGCCCAAAATAAATTTTTTTAAGGACAATATCTGTGCTGCGTGTCAGCTGGGTAAACAAATCCGTTCCACTTATAAAAAGAAAGGCGGTAAACGTTCTTCCCCAAGCTTAGAGATTTTACATATGGATATTTTTGGTCCTATTCACGTAACGAGTTTAGGGGGAACGAACTACACCCTAGTTGTTGTTGATGATTTTACAAAATTCACTTGGGTGTTTTTTTTTAAATCAAAATCTGATACCGCTCAACTGATTCGGATTTTAAAACGTTTACAAAATGCCAGATCTTGTGCAGTCAACCGGATAAGAAGTGATCGTGGTACCAAGTTTTTAAATCGATAATTATCTTCTTATATGGATGACATTGGCATAAAGCATGAGATTTCGGCAGCTAGAACTCCTCAACAGACGAGCTGGTTGAGAGGAGAAACCGCACTTTAAAAGAAGCTACTAGATCCATGATTGTTTATTCTGGTATTTCACAAAAATTCTGGGCAGAAGCAGTTAACACAGCTTGCTACACTCAAAACATATCTATGATTAACAAGACCCACGGAGTTACCCCATATGAGATCTGGAGTGGCAAGAAACCTGATATATCCTATTTCAGGGTGTTTGGGTGAAGATGTTTCATTCATAATAACGGTAAAAAGCACCAAAAAGCTTTCGATGCCAAATCTGATGCATGTCTATTTCTTGGATATTCAGCTTTGAGCAAAGCCTATAGAGTGTTCAACAATCGAAGTCTGACTGTCGAAGAATCAGCACACGTGGTGTTTGATGAAAACAGCTTTCGATCAAATTCAGCTGTGAGCTTACATGAGTTGTGTTCACGTCTGGAATCAACCAGCCTTGATGAATCAGATTACGAAGTGCCACAACAAAGACACTCAGCTGATCCCCAACCAAATCTGGACACACAACAAGATAACGCACAAGCAGATCTGGCAGGTAACCCAGTAATCATCGATTTTACTAACGTTGACCCTGTGCAGGAACAGATCTCATCAAGTGTGCCAGTTGCGGATGTTGGATCGACTGCTACTCAAGAGGATATACAAGCAGATCTTTCAGTTCATCAATCGGTATCAGCAACAAATCTGCAAGATAATTCACATCAAGTGGTTGCTGAACCAAATCTGGAACAAAGCCCTTATCAATTGGTGACAGACAATCCAGATCAGGCCAACCAATCAAACTTCCAAACTGAACAAGAAGCAAATCCCATCGGATCTGATCTTCGGTTGAATATAAATCATCCACCCGAGCAGATCATAGGTAAAATTCACTCTCCTGTTCGCACATGAAGCCAGCTCATGCATGATCACTTTGATTTAGCATTCATATCGCATATTGAACCTAAGGTGATTGAAGAGGCCTTAGCTGACCCAAGATGGATAAATGCAATGCAAGAAGAACTTAATCAATTTAAGAGGAATAATGTTTGGCAACTAGTTCCCAGACCTAATAATCACTCAGTAATAGGAACTAAGTGGGTCTTCAGGAACAAGCTGAATGAAGATGGCGTAGTAACTAGAAACAAAGCTAAGCTGGTAGTACAAGTATTTAGACAAATGGAAGGCATAGACTTTGATGAGACTTTTGCACCAGTAACTAGACTAGAAGCCATTCTCATGTTCCTTGCATATGCTGCATTCAAAGACTTTAAGGTCTTTCAAATGGATGTAAAGAGTGCCTTTCTTAATGGCATCTTAATAGAGGAAGTGTATGTCGCACAACCTCCTGACTTCGTAAATAATACATATCCAGAATACGTTTACAAGTTGGATAAAGCTCTATATGGGTTGAAGCAAGCACCCAGAGCTTGGTATGATACACTTTAAAAATTCTTTATAGAGCATGAATTCACAATAGCACCGTTGATAAGACACTATTTAAATTTGTCAAATCTGACCGTGTTCTGTTAGTACAGATATATGTTGATGATATTATTTTTAGGTCAACTAACCCCAAGCCATGTCAGAAATTTTCTAAGTTGATTCAGGACAAGTTCGAAATGAGTATGATGGGTGAGCTGACATTCTTTCCGGGATTACAAGTGAGACAGCTTGACAATGAGATCTTCATTAATCAAGCTAAATACACGAAAGAACTGCTGAAGAAATTTGGCATGTACAACTGTTCAGCAGCTGCGACCCCAATGAGCGCTTCTATCAAGTTAGATAAAGATGACGCTGGAACTGCCATAGAGGTATCTTTGTATCGCGGTATAATTGGCTCTTTGCCTTACCTAACTGCTAGCAGGCCAGACATCATGTTTTCTGTCTGTATGTGTGCTAGATTTCAAGCAGAGCCAAAACAATTGCATTATATTGCGTGAAAAGATTTTAAAATATTTAAAAGAAACTTCCAATGTGGGTCTTTGGTATCCCAAAGACTCAAGATTTCAACTAATCGGTTATAGTGATGCAGACTACGCAGGATGCAGGATTGATCGACGTAGCACAAGTGGGACTTGTCAATTCTTAGGAGATCGATTGATTTCCTGGTTTAGTAAGAAGCAGACCTCAATTGCAACGTTCACAGCTGAAGCAGAGTATCTAGCAGCTGGAAGCTGCTGCGCTCAGATCTTATGGATTCAACATCAGCTCAAGGACTATGAAATTGATGCTTCTGAAGCCCCTATTCTCAGTGAAAACACCAGTGCCATCACGATCACCCAGAATCATGTGCTGCACTCAAGAACAAAACATATCGACATCAGGCATCACTTTATAAGAGATCACGTGCTCAAGAAGGACGTCTGGCTGGAATATGTGCCTACCGATCAACAAGTTGCTGAAATCTTCACTAAAAAACTACCGGACGCTAAGTTCTCTTAGTTTCTAAGTGTTCTTGGTCTCTTAGAATTGCCGTGAGTTGTTTGCGTGCTAACATAGTTGCAGGTTGAATAGCGGTTGTTTACTGCAGATCTGAGCCTACTGTTCAGGGGGAACATCGGGGTTTTTCAGATTTGGTAAACACTCAGACTTGGGAGAACCTCAACTTTAGGGGGAACATATTTGAATTAATAAGTGCTAAGTCAGCTGAATGCATGAGATCTGAATTCACTCAGATTTCACGTATATACAACTGATGCTTATAAGTGGACAGATCTGGTAGTGCCCCAGCTGACATAACAAAACAGATCTAAGGCTGTTACGTATTAAGAAAATGGCGCTTGCTTTTCACTTTTTACCCTTAGTTGTTAAAATTTCAAAATGATTTCAAAAATCTTTCCAAAATGATTTCGATTGTCTTTTCAAATTTTTTCCAGAATTAATCATGCCATCCGATGATTTACACATGTTGTCATCATGTGAAACTTCACACCCACATGGTAACATGTACCGTTTCATCTTCCGATTTACTTTTCCTATTTATATTACGAAGTTTCTGTTTCACTAACCCTTAATTTTCGCAAAATACTCCATTGCTCTCTATTGCTTCTTGTTTGCAGATAATACTCTATTATTCGGCATATTTTCCTACATCTACCTCCTGCAGTGGCTTCTTCCCTGATTGCGAATTCCCTCCAAGTTAATTTTGACTCTGTGTTGGGTATTCCAGACGACGAAGGAATGGTTATGATGTTTAGAGCCCTAGTATCTACTGATATTCGTTGCTTTCGGGGATGTCCCTCTGTTCTCTATGAACAAGAGTTGGAACAGTTCTTCGATACTGCTTCTGTGAAGGATCATGAGATCATCTGTGCCGTCAGGGAAAATTTGTTGGTGTATCTGAGGAATTTTTTGCCGGTGTGTTTGAGTTACCAACAACAGGTCTGACAAATATGGATGATGTACCAAAGGATTTGGTGTATGATGTGAGGAGCATATTTTCTAAATCTGGTGAACCGGTTCAGACCTCCTGTAAGAAGAGGAAAATGAAGCATGAATTTCACCTACTGAATGATATTTTTGCAAAGTCTGTTACCGTCAAAGCTGGATCTTTTGACGTTGTCACTCATGAGCGTTTTCTTCTAATGACGGCCATTCACTTTGGCTCTGAAAATCAACTGGAGCAAGATTCTGTTTGATATTCTGAAGGGGATGGTGACTAAGACCTCAAAGCAGGCCAAGGGATTTTCCTCTCAGATTTGTGCCTTGCTGGAAAGTGCTCCAAATCTGACCATGGGAGAGGCGAAGACCTTCCCTCCACTGAAGATTCTTACCGGAAATACAGTTGGCACGTACGTTGCCAAACAAAAGGGTATTGATGATAGTAATGAGGAGGATGAGCCCGTGGTGAAGAAAACAGCACTGAAGAAGAGTGTTTCTAAAAAGCGATCAGCTTCTCCTAGTGATGAAACCGTTATTAAGAAGAAGAGAACCACTGTGGGGAGAGCTGCTCCCGCAGAAAAGGAAATGGCGATGGTTCCCATAGTTCAAGATGTGGAGCCCTTATCTACTGTTCTAGCTCCAACTCCTAAAGCTCAACGACGATGTGCACCAAAAAGAAAATTGGTGTTTCCAACTGGTTCTGATGATGAAATTGTTGACACAGAACCAGATGTGGAGCCTCTTGTAAAGAAACAGAGGGAAAAGACAACTGCTGATGATGTAGATAATATTATTGATGAAGTTATTTCTAAAACAGCGCAGATGGAAACAGATGTGGAGGAACCATCGTTGACCAGATCTGATGATACAGTAGTTGAGGTCACTAAGTGCTCGACTGCTTCCAATGATGAGGATGATAATCTTGATGGAGCTGAAAATGAAATTGCTAGGAAAATGACATCTATTACTGCACCGAAACAGTTTCTTAAAGAGCCTTTGAGTCTGGGGAGGATGACGACATGTCTGGGTCTAAGAAACCAAGTAAGATAATTGAGAGCCGAAGCGATATTTCAACTACAGCTGAGTATTTTGTTGAAGAACCTCAGGAGACGGAGCAGGACCAAGGGAAAGAAATAGAGGCCGTATCAACATCTGTTGAGGGAAAGACGCTTGATGACGAGTATATGTCCATTGATGATCTTTTAACAACAATTTCAGATGACGCGATGTTACCTTCTGTTACAGCTGCCGAGATTACCAGAATTCAGTTTGAACGTAGCATTGAGATCAGGGGAGTCCAGGAAGGGGACTGGTACAAGGCTAGTCTTCCTAAGATTCCTGCTGACGCCAAGAGGAAGGCACCCCTTCAGGAGATAGGCACAATAAAAGGGCATCCGGCCCGAGAAATCTTTATTTTGATCTGTGCAGATATTGAATTCATTGTACAGTTAAGAGCAAAGGTGATAGATGAAGTTGCTAAATTCTTTAATTCTTTTAGTCTTCGCAGGCTAGCATTTTTGGGCTCAACTAAGGACATCGTCGCTAAAGAAGAGAGGGTCTTGACTTGGGCGGAAACAGACTGGGTTCAGATAGCTCTTCAGAGGCGTGAGTACATTACTACTAAGTATAGAGAGTTACTGCAACGCAAGTTTTTGGAAGCCAGACTCCACAATTTTGTATCCGGCCAGCCCCAAACAGCTTGATCTTCAAGTACTGGATATGCTCTCCGATGTCCATCTTTTTGTATTAGAGGAATTTTAGGAGCAGATCCAACAGCACGGTCTAAAATGGGAACGAGAGAGTTGTTAGAGTAGATGCCCAACTAGCCAACTTGTGGCCTGTAGGTTTATAGACTCTTGTATGAAACAATCTTTATATATGATATTCGCATTTATTTATATGGCATTCTTTACTTTCATTGTGTTGTATGATGATTAACAATTGCGTTGAGTAAAGACCTAGAATACGCTAAAGTGTATGTTAGATGTGATAGTGGGTATGACAGCTATCATGAAACACATCTAATAGTCACTGTGTATTCTGAACATGTTCCTAGTCGATTGGGCCGTCAAAATGAGGATAAGGCCGCCCGAGCTCGAGACTAGTATCTGCGATGCGAAGTACCATGTTTCATTGGTAGGGAACATTGTGATGTTCTGAGCATGCAGATAGATAGTGACCTGGTGATCTATCGAACTACCCTCGTTCGGACTTTCCAAGTGGTTACCATTTGTCGAGTGGATAAGTCCGAGGTCTTGGTTGTACTGATTAGTCCTCACGACTCAAAACGTCATTG
>KV005081.1:88917-121570 GCA_001598015.1 Dorcoceras hygrometricum
TCACACAAGTACTGGATTCGAGATTCCCGCACGGATACTGAGCCCAATGTGTTGAGCATAGGAAGTGGATTTTGGGTAGTGCGACTTCCTAAAAGTCAACAGGGCTCAAATCGTGATTTCCCGCTGTTGAGGGGCAAAACGGTCATTTTGCACTGGGGTTCTGAAAAATGGTTTTTCAGATCATAGTATTCAGTTTTGGAAACTGAGTCGATCGGTCCGATGCGACTTCCTAAAAGTCAACATGGGTCAAATCGTGATTTCCCGCTGTTGAGGGGCAAAACGGTCATTTTGCACTTGGGGTTCTGAAAAATGGTTTTTCAGATCATAGTATTCAGTTTTGGAAACTGAGTCGATCGGTCCGATCTGATCGGCGATCGGAGTTACGATGAAGTCTCGGTGATGGGGATGAACCGAATGTTCATCCGTTGGACCCGGGCCCGTTGGGCCGGATCCAAATCCATCGTTAAGTCTACTTAAGGTAGACTTAGACCTAAATCATCATACACAAGATACAACACTCAAACCCTAACCCTAAAAGTGGCCGCCCCTCCTCTCTAAACCCGCCGCCGCCGCCGCCGCCGTCGCTTCGAGTCGCCGGAATATGTTCCGGCCAACTTGACGTGGAGAATCCGTCCGCGCCGATCTCTCCAGGCCTTCTAGTGCAAGCTGACGAAGGAGTCTCGTATCCGGTCATAGACCTGATTGACGTTATCTACCGCCGCCTACCGTGAAGTGCCGTTTTTCCTAGAGAAACTGGTCGGAGCCAGGCACGAGTTGCCAGCAAGGTAGTCATCTAAACGCCCTATGAATGTCATAGATTGTTTGTTTATTGAATTGTATTGATCGTCTCCCGGCCAAAATTTTTGTTCTTCCGCTGCCTCGTCGGGAGGCGTGATCCGGATCCCCCGTGGTTCCCCAACAAGAGTAACTCAAGACTGTTTGAAGGTGACAAGAGAGATCGTGGTGCGATTATTGCCCGATTAAATAGGAACTTCAAATCTTCATGCTGGATTCGTACCATGACCTTGGTTAATGGGTCTTGGGTCATCCAAAAAGGAAATAATCTTTGGAAACGTCTACCCAAGTCGGTTGCTTCTCTCGAATTGGAATTATCACCCCAACGGCAATTTTAGGATACTCTGGCCCCAGTTAGTAATTTTTTCAGGATTATTCGCAAACGATGGGCTGACGTATGTATAGAAATTGACAGTTTTCTGACTCTGGCCGTTTGCAACCAGTTGGTTCGCATAATTTTTGTAGAGATATAGTTGCAGTCAGTTCCGTGGTAGATTTAGCAGTAGATCCGACAGATTTTGTTGGATCTTTCGTCGAGGTCCAGATGTACAGATGATTACCTCAGCTTCTAGTTCTTCTTCTAGTTCTAGCCAACCAGATCCGATTTCTCCGCATGATAGCTTTTCTCTGCGCCATCCAGATCCGATTTTGATTTCCCCATGTCAGAGCACTTCTACTGATTCTCGTCTGTTCTTCACTACTGATGACATTCCTTTGAATGACGAAACAGTTGTTGACCAGCTCGTGTTGCCTGCCACTGCCCTTCCTGTGTCAGACCTCGCCGAATCTCTTGCACAGCTCCGGACATCTATTACTCAGCTTTAAATCAAGCAGATGCGGACTACAAGCAGCATTGGCGATCTCAAGAATGAACTCTTATCAAAGATCGATAATATTGAGAAAGCTGCTGCAGAAGCTCGTACTCAGCAAGACCAAGTCTTATTAAAAGTGTCAACTTCTGAACTTAATTGAGTTAATTAATTGGGTTTATCATGGACCAGATTTTGCTTGAACAGATCTGGGATGGGCCAGCTTTGAGTTGATATGCTTGGTTAACGTATCGGATTTCTATTTTGTGTGTTTAGATCTGATCTGGAAAATTGTAGAGTTCAGCAGAGTAGTAGGCAGATTCGGGGAGTTCAGAAGTGATGGTTGGTAGCTTCGGTTTTGGTATTGGTTGATTGTAATCGGATCTAGAGGTCAAATCTGGTTATCGCTAAGTGTCTTGAGTTCGCTGGTTGAATATCCTGCGCGGGTAGCGATACGCCGTCGTTTGAGAAGAATCAGATTTGATTTTCGTTAGTTATTAGGGCTACATGAATCGGCCTGGTTCAAGGGTTTGTGTAGACCGGTTGCGGGTTGTTTAGACCGGATGGCAGTACGATGTCGTTTTGGATTTCAGCGAACGCTGGTTAGTGGGGTATCAGATCTGGTCTTTCAGATCTGGGTGGTTTGGCTAGTAGCGATGCAACACCGTTTAGAGAGACACGTGTATGTGTTAATTGGTTAGCGTTGCGACGTCGTTTGGTAGTAGCGCACAGGTGTAGCGTATGTTCCAGATCTGGAGTGTTACTCAGATCTGCGTGGGTATCAGATTTGAGCCAATGTTGTCGGTGGTTACTGTTCATCAGATTTGGGGAACTTATATTGTATTTATAGTAATTTGATCGTAGTCTTGCTATTGTTTTCCGACACTTAGAGATACTTCTCGTAACCTTACCCTGTCGCGATACCCTAACTACAGTTCACCGAAGCTTATCTTCTCTGATTGTCGGCGGTAGACAGCTCCGACGAACGCAAGAGTGGTAGCGCTGGACTCCTCTTGCTAAGGCGCTTCGTTCTATACCTTTTTCGAAGACTTTGGAGAGCTGGAAGAAGATCCCGAAGGGAGCTACCTTGTGTAGTCTGTTACCATTTGAGCAGATTTTCTTACTGCCGTTCAGGTAGCTTGTTGGGTAAGTGTTAGTTCCTACCTTGTGCTTCGTTTGGAGCTTTTTGTTGAGCTATAATGGTAGGACAGAGCTGGTTGAGTTCGTAGCTCTGAGCTTTGCGTCCCTAAGTTAGCATTGTTATTTGACTTAGCAGGTTTCAGATCTGGTTGCTCGAGACCGATTTTGTGGTAATTGTAGCTCAGAACTAAGGTACGGATGTGAGCTTGTTTTACAGCGTTGGAATTGGCATGGATATTATGTGTGCTGCTGTGTATGCTTCTGTGCTGTCATCGCTTGATTCTGCTGTGTTGTTTATTGCAGCTGTTACATTGCACACGCATTATTCATGTTGAGCTCAGATCTTGTTTAGCCGTGCCTTTGTGTCGATCTGGGCGTATCAGTATGCTTGTCTGGATGTCGATCGGGTAACTCCCGTCACCTCATCTCCCTGCTGGGATCTGTTAGTCACTATGAGCGGAGTGGGTAGCTCCCACATCTCATGAGTTGGGCAACAGCAGGTTGAGTGATGTGTTCTGCATCTGGTACCATTTGTTGAGACGCGTGGATAGCTCCCATATACTCACATACCCCGTGGCCACTATCTTCCAGTTGATTGGATATCAGTTGTTGAGCAGTTCCTTGAGATCCTTTGGCTCCCTGCCTTTGGTTGTAGCCTCGTTCTCATGCATAGCATTCACATTTTATCTATTGCTATTTAACTGCTATTTTTCAGTTGCTCTCCGTACTGGGGTTTGACCTCTTGTCCCTCTGGGACTGGTTGTCTTGTTTGTCTGCGTGTGTTTCAGGTTATCATGGTTTCTCCGCTGGTCGTGGATTTGATCCAGCTGAAAATGCCCCGGGAGGTGGATAGAGTGTCGCAGTTATATATAGTAGATACATGTTATATTTTATTGTATCTATGTTGAGCGAGAGACTCATCTGTTTGTTGATTGGGAGTCACTCTATGTTTGAATTGTTGTTAGTTGTTGTATTGGGTTTTCAGCGTTGTAAAACCAGTACTTTGGATATCAATGTATTTTAACTTATGTTTTCTAAGTCAGGCCGAAGCGAAAACTTTAGCCACTATTTTAATAATTCCGCTATCGTTTGTTATGTGGTTTTATCTCTGTTTGAGCACGAACCAGTACTTTGGATATCAATGTATTTTAACTTATGTTTTCTAAGTCAGGCCAAAGCGAAAATTTTTACCACTATTTTAATACTTCCGCTATCGTTTGTTATGTGGTTTATCTCTGTTTGAGCACGAGGCCTGACATTTTTCAGGGGAGTCCATCATACAATTGATCTTATTTAGAAATCGATATATTAACTTTATTGCATTGGAAAATACTAGACTATGACTGTCCGATGGACCTCCCTTGTTCAATGGATTATTTCCTAACAAGGGAAGCCGAAAGAGTTAAGATCTCGATTTGCTAAACCTTTCTTACCCTGCATTTTGACTCGTATTTTGTTCGCACACAATCAATGAAGGTGCTGCATTGACGAGGAATCTTCATCTTCCGACATCGAGCTTCCCGATCCGGATGGGGTATCTCTGGCCCTTAAAACCTTCGTGCTAAAAGGCGAATTCCAAATCTAAACCAAGAACCGGAAGAAAGTGAAAACACTGATATTGGGGTTGCCTCATATTTCTTTGCGAAACAATTATAGCGGATCTTCCAAAAAAAAGAGTTTGTATCAAATAACACATATATTGCGACTTTCTTGTGCTCGAACTTTGGCTCGGAAAACAAAAGTACCGTACGTGGTTTTTTGAAAAGATAAGGCTCCGAATTATTGGAAGAATTTTTTATGTCGGAAGAAGACGTTCTTTCTTTTACTTTACCAAAATCTATAAGTGATACTGATAATAATGATCCACATAAAAGGGCATCGTAGCCTAATATCATCGTACTTACGTGCATTATTAACCATTCAGATTGAAGAGCTGGTACTAATATTGTGGATTGTGTATTTCAGTTAAAAGACCTGAAGTAGCAAAGCCTTGAATAAAAATATCACTTGGGCCAATTATTGTGCTTAGAATATTTTTTTTTTTTTTTGAAATACGGAACTATATGAATAAGGGAAAACTCCATGAAAGAAAGATTAATGATTCATATAAATCACTTAGTGGAAAATTTCCCGAATAAACCCAACGAGTAACTAATAATCCTTTATAGAGAAGAAATTCATTACCATGCCCTTTTTTCGGATGAATCATATAGTTTTACGATTTCATCGACTAAAGTGAAGCAAAATAGCAATTCAACGATGACTTTGGTTTACTAAAGACATCAACATATTGTTTTAGCTCGTTGGAAACAAAACCCTAATCCTTAGGATCCTCCGAAATAAAAATATAGAACGAAGTAACTAGAAAGACTGTTAAAATGACCTTCTTGATACAAAAAATTTCCACACATAATCATAATATATATACCTTACTTAAATCCTATTTGTGCAGTGTCGGGTTAGAGACTCTGTTCAGACCTTAATTATTATAAATCAAGTTACTGAATATTTTGAATAAATCCCGAAATTCAAAACTACCCGTTATCCAATAAAAACCTAAAATTCCTAGTAATAACCAAAATCCCCTACACGATTAGTTACAAATGCCTTTTGACAAGCATTTTCGGCAAGAGGTCGTGTTCCTCGGGATCTCAGATGAGGGACCTGGGAGAGCCGCCGACTCCAACTACCGTCCATGAATGATCCATACTAGATCTAACCAACTACCCATCCTACCTCCTCTATGTAACAGATCAGATCGTTAGATCAACTAAGAGAAGCAAATCAGCTTAGATCTTACGAAAACAACTCAGAGCTTAGAACAGATCAGATCAGGTAATCAGCTCAGATAAGAAGCTCAGACTGATTCAGCGTAGTATATATATCAGTTCAAAGTGAACAGCTCAGGGCATAATCAGTTCAGATAAGCTGAGAACGCCTAAATTGGAACAGTACAGAACGGAGAGAAACAAATAGATCAGCTTAGAGCTTAACAGAACCGAATCAGGTCAGGACAGAACATAACAGAATAGCACAGATAGAATCAGCAGAGAGTCAATCAGCTTAGAGAAGAATAGAGCATTCAAGAGCAGCTCAGCGTAGAACATATCAGATCAGAGCAGAAGTGAGAAAGCTCAATAAGAGATCAGATTAGAAGCACGGAATATATTATAACAACTTAGAGCAGATAAGAGGTTTATAAGAGAACCGCAGAAATAGCTCAAGAGCAGAAAGACTCAGATTAGAACAACTTAGGGCAAATCAGCTCAAAGCAGCTTAGAGAAGAGCACAAAAGATCATAAACAAAAGCTTCGACCAGACCAAACCAGATCAGAGCAAAGCAGTTTGAACACGAGTGTATGTGAATGGATTAAAGTAGTTCAAACTGATTTGCTTCGTCTCGTCTACATCAGGTTCAGAGTTCACATGCTCAAAGTCAACAAAACCTGCAAAGGCATTACATGATGATAGAGCTCAAAGTCAACAAAGGCTGCAAACGAATTAAATAATAAATGACACAAGGTACAACTATGTCAGAACTTTACAGAAGCCTTTTCAACTGTTAGGAATTTGTGTCCAACGGATATATTTGCACAATGGCTGTATATATCAAGGAAGACGTTAAACAGAAGGAAAGTAGATGCATGAGAGAAAAAAGAGAGCAAGTGCATGTGCAATAGTCGAGAGCTAGCACACTCAAGTGGCACCTGAAGCTGAGAGCTAGTGCCCAGGTGTGAGCTGGTGCACAGCCAAGAGCTTAAACGCCAGAATCACTATAGTCGACTGCACAACTTGGAAAGAAGATGAAGATATCAACTTAGTAAGAAGCACTTCCCAATGTGTGAGATTTAATATTCGAGAGCGTGAGCTTACACTATAATATTTATCACTCACAGATTCACTCGCATATACGAGAGATGAGCTGAATATAATAGATGAGTGAATCATAAATCAAACACAAAATCTTTGTAGTTTTTCTCACAGAAATGTTAAATAAGTGAACAATGTCACACAGTCTACGAGCTGGTGTGCAGCAGAGTGCTAGGAGTTCTCTCAGCTTGCGGGCTGTTGGATCGGGTCTGTACAGAGTGCTGAAAGATCAAATCTTTTAGTGAATCATCCCAACAATGGAATAAGGGGAGACGTAGAAGCTTGAGCTCCGAACTTCCAGAAACAAATTCCTGTGTTTCTCTTTCTTTACAGCTTTCTGCATTCATGCATCGCATTGTTTTAAACCCAGTTTTTAAGCTTCAATTTTCAGAGAGTACTTCGGTTTGTTTCCACATGATTTTCTATCATATCCGATCTACTTCTCGGTGCTAAAATCTTTCAAGAACCGGAGCTATTGTAGCTCATGTTGTCATGGTTCAGATTGTGCACGATATCTTCAGCACGCAACGCTGCTCCGTGCTGATTCAGCTTAGGTGCGATCTGCTTGGCGTGCTGTTTTTCGAAACCCTTTTTAAAAGCACGATATCAGAGTTTTTGATCCATGAATCGGTATCCGAGCTGTGTAAGAGCTCACGGTACCTAGTTCTCGGATCCTTCACATTCTATATTGATGTTGTAGAGTTATATTTGATGCGTGAAAAAGTGAGAAATATTTTTTAAAGAGTTTCCGGTTCGGTGACCTCATGTCAATAAAATTTCAATTGCAAGATTATTCGTACATTGCCGAGTTATAGTCACTGAATATCTTAAAATCTTGTAATCTTAATGTCTTCAATTCATCACGGGTGGTCGGAAGTATAACTTCTTTTATATGTTCAAATATCTCCCTTAATTATTTCCATAAAGTCATAGGATTCTTTTTAGTGAGATAGATATTCGCATTTTAATCCCTCATCAAGATGTCGGTGTTGGAATATCATAGTTTTTGCTTTCTGTTGTGATGATGAGGTATTAATTTCTTTGATGGTCTTAATTGGACCCAATGATTCAAGATGCATTTCGACATCGAGAGTCCATGTCATATAATTTTTTCCCGTAATATCAAGAGCAACAAATTCGACCTTTGTCAAATTCTTGACATAGTGTTACTTGAAAAGAAATGCATTTTGTTAGTTAAGATCAATTTGTATAACGATACAAAGTAATGGATAACTACCAACAGACGCGTACTTAAACATAAATAAAAAATGTGAGGCGTGTAATTTTCGATAAATACAATACCAGTTAATATAATAACCAAAATAGTCATAAAAATTATTTTGAATAAACTATTTTCTCTTTCTTCCTTTGTAATTAGAGAACTAAAATTTACGAAGAAAAATGTAGAAAGAGTAATTTTGAGTGAATGAATTTTTTAGAAAAAAATATTTATAGGGTAAAACTTATTCATATATCCGTTATTAACCGTTAACATATATCCGTTTTATAATTATTTATATTCGGTAAAAATACAATAGTTTATGATTGTTAAAATTTATTTAAAAAATTTTGATTAAAAAATCGGTATGTAGTAACATAATTTTATGCTTATAATGTGATGCATATAATGGTAGTAATAATTAAATAATTTTGTATATCACATTACATTATTATTTAAGGTGGTATACTCTCCTTTTCATAATAACATGATATTATATAGGATAATAATAAACAATAGAATCTTATAAACCATATCACGTTATTATAATGAGGTTTCAATGACTTATTTTATATAAAACATGATATTACGCATTGAGATATATACATTGGTTATAGACAACATTCGAGTGATCGCGCTGATATTTTGTTATAAATAAAAAAAACATGAACATATAAAATTTAAATTACCTTGGTAGTATACTTGAATCTTGCGTTTGCACTTTAATTTACTCCAAATAAATTGATTGATGTAGAGAGAGTTAATAATTTATTGCAATTATAAATGAATATTACAATCTTATTTATAGGTAAAGAAGATAAATAAAATAATTAAAAAAATAATCAAAACATTTATGATTTAGACATCCAACAACTATTATTCCCCAACTAATAATCTAATTCTACAATTATCTCATAATACGTGAAAATTTATACTCTACCTAAAATTAAAATTTAAGGAGAGAAATTAAGAAACAAAGTGTTTTTTTAAAAAAAAAAAAAAATCATTTACAACCTCTTGCTTTGACTGGTTTGACGATCTATCTATTTTCCCCACGAAACTGTATATATGATTTTGTCGCGGCGAGTCATTGGTCGAGGATAAGTTTTCACCAAGTTCTGACAACAAAATTCAAGGATTTTGGGACCAATATAACTTTTGTAAAAATTGTGATATCAGAAATTTGGTGAGAAGTAATTATTTCAACTGAATCAATGTAAAACCATTCATTTTCATTAAAAGATGAACGAAATTAATGCACGCTTTAGGGTTTTCCTCAAGATATCAAATTAAATGTACCCATAAAAAGCAAGTTTTACGGTAGAAGACTATCGTTATAATTTGGTTGTTATTAGTATGTATATACAACTTTTATATAACATTTAAATGTAAAAATATTCATAAAATAATATTGCGAATTTTAAAGATTATTCAAACATTCATACTTTCTAAATTTATCATAAATTACATAAAATGAACTATGTGCATGTGATTTCTGGCTGGTATAAATTAAGGTATATGATCATTTAATATCTCTTGTCATTTACATCAGAACAGGTCCCCAAAACCTTCTATATGATTAAATTTATGATCCAGTTGTAATTTTTTTTATAACCCTTTAGCGGCGATCTCCTTAATTATATATTGGCGTATTGAATGAATTTATGAAAGTGCTATAAATATGCCGTTTCCGAGTACATAAAATTGGGGTTCTTATTTCGTTAGAACTAACTAGAAGACTATTCTTTCCGATTTATATAAATTTATTGCAAAATTATGATGTGGTATTTTGGTGTCCCATATTGTCTTATCTCAAAATTATCCTTTTTTTTTCAATTTTGTATTTGCTTTCTACAGGGTTCTAGCTAAAACAAGCTCAAATCACAAAATTTGAAATATATTGGACCTGTTTAGAGAGGTTAAGAAACAATTTTGATGAACTCTAAATCTGTCATCGGTCCCGAGAGCTATTAGGTTGTCTTCTACTTGTATGTTGGAAAACTCAGATCGGTGAGTGATTTATAATTTAGGAGAGCTCGCCTCAGAGAATGACCCGAAAATACGAATAATAGTTAGAGAACGTCAAATGTGTTTTCGACGTGACCCCTTCGATACTTAATAAACTAATTAACTCTTGATGAGGATAGAAACGAAAATGTGGATAATTAGTGTTGAATGCAGAGGATGTGTGATTGAATCGAATGCAAGACGCATCTCGGATATCGGTAAATGACATGGGTGACATATGATTAAACAAATTTTACGAAAACTAGTTTCACGAGGATTTCTTCAAAAGCTTACATATAATATATACATGTATTTCGTTCTTATTTGATAAAATATACGAATAATAAGTTTCTAAGAAAACAAATGGTAGGAAAATAGAAAACTATTCTTATTCATTGCCGCAGAGAAATAAATACCGTAAATGAGGTCTGCAGAGTTCCGTAGATCCTGTGCAAATGAAAGAATCTAAGGTGGTCTGAACTCTGAACCGTACTACACTGTCATTTTCTTTTTTCTTTAACGTAATTTAAATTGTGCTATGAGTCTTGCATCTCAATTTATTTTTTGAAATCGGACTTTAATCAGTAATTATTGGTGGATTAATACTTTAATTAGTGATATTTAAAGCGAAGGCCTTTGGATCGCCTCAATATCGAAAATGCTTATGGAGCTATCAAATTCGAATTGAAAATGCTCTTTGTAAGAACATATGTATTATATTCATATATTTAATTTAATGTATTTATAAAGTGGCTCAAATTTTACCCCCAAACGTATCCCCTCATTTTGACCCCAACCAAAACGTATCCCCCACCCCAAAAAACACCCACCCCCACCTCTCCATATATATATATATATATGATGCTAGGGCCAGATTAAGAATTATATTTAATTATGAGTTGCGGCCGGGTTGACATGATTTATAAGCGATTAAGCAAATGAATTTGATGACATCCTTCATTTTATTTTATTTTAAAAAGGTACTCAATTTATTTTTCATATGACCCTCAATTAGGTAGTCCAAAGTGAAAATTTTCAAAAAAGTGATTAATATTTAAGCTGAATATTTCTTCTCAAAAAATTAGGAAATATATTCTATTTGTCGAGGTAATGTCGATATTCACAAGAACTAAGTAATAATTATAAGTTCCAAGTTCTTAATATGTAATATTTCTACAGAGAAAAGATGCCTAGTTCGTAGACTCAGACTTGTAATGGATGATGCTATTCAATAATGCTACAAGTGTTTTGCAGTCAAAAGAAAAAAACTCTAAACAAAAGCTTATAATAGTCTTTAATATATTGCTTTTATTTTTTTATACGATGTGGAATTGATGATAAGCAAGATAAGTAGCTAGGTATTTTGCAAAATATAATTTGCAACGTGCAAATAATTGACTTCGTACGGTCAACCTTCGAGAATAACCACACAGTTTTTAGATTATTATATAATATATAAGAATTAATTTTTTTATAGTTAAAGTGATGTAGGGCTCATGATTCTTCTTATTTCATCGTAATCCACCACGCATCCATTATTATTTTTCACGAAAAGTGTCTGTTAAGCCAATTGCTTATAAAAATGTCGGATTAAAAAAATCGAATATATATAATCGATGTGACGTCGCAGATGACGAAAAATGAAAATTACTTTAATATTTTTCCCAGAACTGTGACTATTAAAATGGGTTTAGAGGATCATTTCTACAAATCTTGATTCGCAAATAAGAATATTATTCAAAGTACATCTCCGGGATAAGCAAAAGGGTTTTCTGTTTTCTTTATAATAATAGGGGATTATTCCATATATGATCTGTCTATATTCATCGACATCTGATAATATATCTTCAGTAAGACACTCTCATGGTCTATTCAACAATTAGATCGATCAGATACAAGTACAAAAAACAGTTTAGCATAAGAAAAATACATTATCGTGGGCAGTACGATACATATATTGATCCATGGTTTGTCATATATAACAAGTTAAAATATGGTTCTACACTAATGAGATATTATATATCCTATGGAAATTGTTGATAGGACGTGATTATTATCTATTTTGAATATACGTAGGATATTTTATATTACGGATCTAGAAGTGTTTTGTTTGATTTATTTTTATATTAAAGGATTAAAATACAATATAGTTTTAGTTGACAGAAATATCCTCGTATATATTGTATGGTCCAACCTAATTCACGTATCTGGAAAGGATAAATATATATTTTGTTGGTCCGTTTGAAATTAGGATCAAAAAGAAAGATCAGCAGCAAGAGCGCGTTTGTTAAAAACCTTTCTAAATTTGCTCGCTGCTGATACTAACTTGAGCTGCAATAGCTCGTTGTTCTTGAACATATAAAATCATCTTATGAGCATTTGAGCACCGGAAACAGATCTGGTATGATTTAAAAATCATGCGGAAAATACCAGAACTGAATCCTATATTTTAAAACAACTCAAACAGATTTATGTACAACATAAATCTGTTCAAGACTCGTGCGTGCTTGTGTGCTGCTGAAATGTGATGCTAAGTGCTGATTAGTGCGTGCGTGCTGATTGATGCTTATGCGTGTATGCGTGCTAAAGTAATTATGCAATACTGAATGAATAACAGAACACGATACAACACAGCATATTTGTTTATGGAAGGACTCGCGCATCCCGACAGTTCATCAAGCGAAAAACCGGTTCTATATTAAAACAAATCTGGCCTTCATAAAATAAGCTTCTCAAAACTATTTAAAACATTAAAAATATAGCACATGTGTTTTAAAATTAGTGCTCGTTCAAGAACAACCTGCTCTGATACCACTTGTTGGTCCGTTTGAAATTAGGATCAAAAAGAAAGATCAGCAGCAAGAGCGCGTTTGTTAAAAACCTTTCTAAATTTGCTCGCTGCTGATACTAACTTGAGCTGCAATAGCTCGTTGTTCTTGAACATATAAAATCATCTTATGAGCATTTGAGCACCGGAAACAGATCTGGTATGATTTAAAAATCATGCGAAAAATACCAGAACTGAATCCTATATTTTAAAACAACTCAAACAGATTTATGTACAACATAAATCTGTTCAAGACTCGTGCGTGCTTGTGTGCTGCTGAAATGTGATGCTAAGTGCTGATTAGTGCGTGCGTGCTGATTGATGCTTATGCGTGTATGCGTGCTAAAGTAATTATGCAATACTGAATGAATAACAGAACACGATACAACACAGCATATTTGTTTATGGAAGTTCGGATATCAACATCCTACATCTCCCCTTCTTCCTCCTCGGAAGGATCCACTACTTCATAACTGCACATCAGCCGCAACTGTGTGACTAACTACATACACAAGAGTTTTACGTCATCATGCTTGGACGGGATCTGTGAACATATTTCGAGATTCATTCACAAACAGTTGTGAATGAATCCGGGTGTGTGAGATTGATACAATGAACGCTCAACTCTCTGTTTTTCTCACACACGAGGGAATGTGCTCTAACAAGCTAATCTAGACTTAGCAATCAACACTCGTGAAAAACTCCTCTCTAATGGCGGTTGATTGCTTCGTCTATCTCTCTATTTTTCCCTCTGTTGGTGCACTGTATATTCAATATATTTTTCCCACAGTATGTAGATGCACCAACGTCGTCTCTCAACTGGACGACGACCAACACCACGAACGACTCTTCAAAGGGCGTCGCCTCCAATATATAGCCTCTGTAAATATCTTCCCGTTGGAAAGCTTCCAAAACTCTACAGCGCTCCAGAAGGCTATCTTGTCTTCTTTCCACTTTAATGCAACGCTCCTCTGTAAAGTTAAAGTACTTGCGTCCTTTACTTTTGCAGGCTTCTGTCGCTTTCTCCATTTTGAATTGAGCTCAGCAGTTGACAAACATCTTTGAGTAAGTTGTCAACTGCTTCGCTGCTGAAATAACAACGACTGCTGCACTTTGCTCCTTCTTCAATTCTTTGCGCCTGGAAACCAAGTCGACTGAATATGCAAAGCTTGCGACTGGTTGATTAGCAACAGCTGATTCATATGAGCTCTCGACTGGATTTCCCAACGACTGGATGCTGCGCTTGCGTCTGGTCCATCAAATGCTTCGCCTGAATCCTCTTGCGACTGGATATCTTTGCGTTGCGACTGGATGCACTGTAGCTTCGTCTGCTGAAATAACAACGCAAAGTCTTCCTACTGATTCTTTATCGCAAGAGCAAAACGCTGTCGTATCAACTTATGTAAACGACATCGTTTTGCTATCGCTAAACTCCAAATAGCATCTGCTGAAAGCACTGTAGCTTGCGACTGGATCTCCTCTACGACGTCGCTTCCTCTTGCGTCTGGATGCAAGCTACCTGCTGATTCTTGCGACTGGATGACGTCATCGATGACGTCATCAACATTAATCCATCTGCTGAATCTCCATACGACGTCGCTTCTTCTCTCGTACTTTGCTTCAGCTGCTGATTCTCAACACGACGTCGCTTCAGCTTTTGCGCTTCACTTCTTCTGCTGATTGTGATGACATCAAGGCTGATGTCATCACAGCTCATTCCAAATCTAGCGCCTCTTCTCATCTGCTGAATCTTCATCTGCTGATCACTGTAGTTCCTGCTGAATGATGACGTTACTGCTGATGTCATCAACAATTTACGCTCCAGCTGATCTTCATCATCTCGCTACTTCACTTCGCTCCAGCTGATCTTCATCATCTCGCTAAGCATCCAGCTTCTTGAATAGCGACTGTCAACAGATTCGTCAACAGTACTTATAAACACGACTGCTGATAGATTCATCAGCAGTACTTATAATTGCTTCCTCTCTTGCGCTTCCAGCTGATCTTCATCATCTCGAACTGAATCTTCAACAGACTTCACAACTCATGTACCAGCTGGTTCACTTTGCTCTTTAGCGCTTGCAGCTGATCTTCATCATCTGCTAGATTATTATGCTCCAGCTGATCCAACTTTGGCCTACGCCTGATTACGAACAGGTGATATAACTCTGGACGTCTCCATTGCTAATTCAACTGCCGATTCCATGAATCATCAAACCAACTGCTGAACATTCATTGTGAAACATCTGCTGGACATATTCTTCGACCTGAAATCTGCGCACTTGAGTAGAATTGTTAGAATAACAACAATAGGTTTTGTGTAATTCAAAACTTAATTAGGATCTGTCAAAACAGATCCAACAACTTTCCATCTATTTGTACCTCCTAATTGGAAGGCATTAGCTGTCCCATGGATGAAGGCAAGCAAGTGTATTAGTCACGAGCCGATGAGTTACATAAAATGTGTTAAAAACGAAACAAACGTGAGATTATTTACCAGTCCTTGCCTTATCCCGCATACCAAACAAAGCCTATAAGTACATTAACCATCGAGAGGCATGGGAGGATTTAATACCATCTAACCGTAGAACGTTGACTAGTTGTCCTTCCTAATTTGAAGCCATTAGCTGTCCCATGTATGAAGGCAATCAATTGTATTAGTCACGAGCAGATGAGTTACATAAAATATGTTAAAAACGAAACAAACGTGAGATTATTTATCAGTCCTTGCCTTATCCCACATACCAAACCAAGCGTATAAGTACATGAACCATCGAGAGTCATGGGAGGATTTAATATAAACCAGAAGTTTTATATTGATGTATACGTATTTTAGGGGAAAAGGACGATGAAAATAAAGAAACTCCTCTTTCGGGAGTGTGGCCATTGAAAGCTTTGGAAGATTTAGGTTACGTCCCTCTCGTCATAATAACATTGCCTGTCTTTATTGCTTTTGTTCATGAGAACTGATTCAAAGGACATCTTCGATGCTGACAATTCGACACTATCCTCTAATCTCATTCCCCACAACACAAGCACACCCAAAGTTCTTATTTCTTTCTTTTCGCTTTACAATCAATTTTCTGACCATGAATAATCCAACCTCTTTAAAAAAATTTATGTAATGATATGATTATTACAAGGAAAACTATATTTTTTGGGTTTTCTTCCTCTAAAGTTTCAAAATTTTGTTGCGATAAACTTGTGATTTGTTTGATTAGCTCAACAATTTAACCAACATACCAAAAGTTAGGTATATCAATCCAAATCTGAGAGCTTTACATTTTCTTTTCACAATATTTGAATTAATGCCACTGATAAAAATATAGCATTGGAATCTTTTTAGCAAACAAAGGAAATTAAAGAAAAGCTGCAAAAGCAGCTCATATTTCGGTTAATTATATACCAGGTTTTACACAAAGATGTTCCCTTTGACAAATGAGATTTCAACAAATAAAATAAACTTAAAATAAACTAAAAGCTCTATAGTGAAGCACAACGTACTCATTTCTTGCTGTCTTACAGAAAAAACGGTCACCTTTCTTGGATATCAGGAAAAGATTTCCTTCAAGATGAACAAATATATTTATATATATCATGAGGGTCGCATAAAAGAATGGATCCCATTTTTATGAAGCCAATTCTGGTTCGGTGGTGTTAATATATTCTGGGCCTGCGGGAATCCTGATGATGCTGCAGCACTAGCAAGCTGATGATTCATTTGCCATTGCTGTTCATTTGTTGACACACTACAAAAATCCACTCCTCCCCTCATGCTACCATTCGGGCCGCTCCTGGTCGGAAAATACTGGTGATGATGGATCTGCGCAAGGTGTTTCCGGTCCGGTCGATTTCAAGAAACATCATACAATATGAACAAAAATGAATGGGACGTATATATATATATATATGGAAAAGGCGCGTACTGGATAATTCTGTGGCCTAAATGGTGTGGAGTACATTGGAAGCATGTGATGAGGCTCATTCGGTTCTCCGAATCGGCCGTTGTGGCGCCTCTCGCCGGAGGAATGAAGGTGTGTTTGGCTTAGAAGTTGCAAGGTTTCGGTCTCGTTGTACCCGTCTGATTTTCTCTGATGATGGCCAGTCTCGGTTGAAGTCATTTGCTGCTGGAAATTCAGCTGCATCTATATATATATGATCATAATAGAAATGGAAAAAACAATTAACACCTCGATTACAGGAAATCACAACTGTAAGTCGAATGCTGTGAGCACATATTTATGTATACCTCCGGCCTTAATCCATGCAGATGTCTCCGATCAACTTCAACTTGCTTGGACTTGGAGAGTTGATCTCGAAAACCCGATTCCCGGCTCGATTTCGACGCTGAATTCCCCAAACTTAGGTCTAGATTGTAGTCTGTTGTTGCATTACTGCTTTGTGACACTATTGCATGCAAGAAATTAATTCCCATCCGTCCTCTAATCACGTTTCAAATAATTGCAAATTCAACTTATATTAGTTTGGAATACCTGCTGATTTCATTTCTTCTTCATAAATGGTGGGATCAAAATTGGTTACAGCTTCCTTCCCATTACATTTTATGGCGGCTTTATCATAAGCCCTATTCAATTCCAAATTCAAGAAAATGTTTAATACCTACTGACTAATTGAGCTCCCCAGAGTTTTTAATTTAGTTCGATACATTATAAATTTATTATGATTTTTATGATCAATTGTTGTAAATATTACTTTTTTTTTTACTCGTGGCACTTGGCGTAATCAAATTATGATGTCAGTTCAATTAGAGATATTATTAGCAGAAAAATAAAACCCACCTGGCAGCTTCGATTTCTGTGTCGAAAAGACCCAAATAGACGTACCTGTTTCAACAAAATCAATAAAAAAACTCATATTCCCAAGATTACGTTTATTAATTACCAATTAAACATATATAATGCAAACAAGGGTTTTCAAGCATTAATAATCACATAAATAGTTCAAGATATATAATTTGTTTCCCTTACTTTTTCCCTAGAAATTGGCCCATTCTTGCTTCCCATCTACCACATTTGTGCAAAGTGACACCTCGATACTTAGAACTCCCTCTCGGATAACCTGTACTCTGTCGCCGCAGCACATGCACAAATTCCTCCTTGGTTAAATTGCTCATCTGTAATTAATTACTGAGATTTTAAAAAAATATTTCTAACACTGTTGATGAACAGTATAAACTGTACGCGATTATGTATTTTAGTTCATTTTTACAGACTTGCCTGCTTTAAGTCGTCTTCGTAATCTTCCAGGCTAAAGTTTATATCTGCTTCAATTCCTCGGAACTTAATGGCTGCCTTATCATATGCACTGTGATACATTTATATTTCAGATGTAATTTTTATATATTTTTTATTCAAATTTCAGTTAAAAAGAATTGTGATGATGGAGACGAACTCACTCACCGAGCTGCTGCATGCGCTGTATCGAATCCACCTAAATACACAAATTTAATGCACGAAATATAATATAGCACTGATTTTGCAGATTAGTTAGTGGCAAAAAAATAATGATTTTCAGGAAGAAAACTGACCTAGATAGACTTGTTTTCCGCAATCCCTGATAGGAAAAGAGAGATTATATGTGAACGAAAAATGGACAGAAGAGAGAAAAAGAAAAATATGAATGAATAGCACAGGTATATTACCAGATATGGGATTCCCAGCGGCCAGTTCTCCGGTAGAAAGTGACTCCCCGGTACTGGGAGCTCCGGGAGCGGGGACCTCGGCGGCTCTTCTTCATAGGCTGGGGAACCTCCATCATCGACTTCCCCGCGGCGGCGCCGTCGCTGGGTTCAAACTGGCAGAATTTAACTCCGACCCAGTGGGCCCTGGGGATATCGGTAGCTTCTCCACCCCTCATTCCCGACTCATCCACCGGGAAAAACTGCCGCGTCACCGGCGGGGATCCCCCGCCGGCGTCATCTTCTTTAAGATCGTTATTCGTAGAGAACCCAAAGATTCTGCTGTTCCTCTTTCTCCCGCCGCCCCTTTCGGCGTCCTCCTCCTCAGAACCGTCCTCGATAACCACCGCCGACGAGCTGGAATTCGACACGGATCCGACCCACTTCCCCTTCTCGTCGGACCACCCCTCCGACTCCTCATCCACCCTCCGATCCGGTGAGTCGTTAAGGTTCCACATTCCTCACCACGAGAGGGAAAAAAAAAAGCAGACAACTTGAAAAACCAAAAACACAACCACACAAGAAAACTCACAGATGCCTGCCTTTTACTTCCTCTCCTTTCCCTCAGACCGACTTCTGATCAGCACAGTCTCATCAAGACACAGGGAAAACAAATCTCATGTGCCCGCATCATAAATAAATATTCCCCTCTGCAACAATCTTCAAGTAAACTGTACACACAGGCCCTTGAAAAACATAGAACCTACACGATAGAGTAGAAAAAAAGGGCTTTTTGAATGAAATTTCGCGAACCGTTGAGGTTTGCCATTTCCAACAGTAGGAGTAGATCTCTCTTCATCACCATACATACAGGCTAATTCTATCCTAGCTACGTACCCGATATATATAAATGAAATCCATAGACAAGGCCTAATCCCTACATAAATGGAAGGATTATTAGTGTAAATAATCTATAGCTAGAGCCTGTGAACCTAGAGAGTGAGAGGCTTCCCTTTCTCGCTGCTACGTTCAATCAAGTCAGAAATAGTTTGAGGGTTTGTTTTATAAAACTCTTTCTATTTATATCTCTCTGCTATAGTGGTGAAGTTTACCATTCTCTTTCCTTAAATCTCTCTACGTACGTGTATGAGTGTGTGTGTGTGTATAGTTTTGTACGTTTTATTAAACTTGCTTTAGCGTACTTCAAAAATCTCTTGAGGTTTTTCTGTCTCCATGAAATCTATTCATCTGGTTTTCGTTGTTTCTCCCATTTTTCATTTAGCTGCCTGTGAAATTCTTCTTAAAAATAGCCTGCCATCTTAGCCTAGCAACAGTGGCATCTAGACAAAACCACGAGACCTTGGCTTCGAGTGATCGGAGTTTGAAACCCAATCCAAATATCAAATAGAAAAAAATAAAATCAAGCATGTCATCCTATTTGGAAAATTCACATGAAGATCAAATGATTTCAAGGGGTAGTTTTATGATGGAAAAGGAAGAATAACTTTTACTTAGAGGGAGAATATTGTTCCCTTGATGCATGTCAATTAAAGTATTGAACATTACACTACTCCACAAAATATCTTTATTATTATATTAATTTTTTCCTCCAAGGAAGAAGTTTTTTAATAGAAACTATGATATAATTTATATATATAACACCTCTTTTTCATTAAAAAATTTGGGTGAAAAAAGGACAGAACCATCTCTATCTTACGCAACTTTCCGACGTTAACCAAATCGAAAAGCAATTGCTTCTCTCTCCAAGGTATTTTATTTTTCATTTCGATTATCCCTAAAACACCCATTAATGGAAGTAGACAGCACCTACACTCCATGGATGACTTACTACTCAGTTACCTTTATTAGCTATAAACTAATTATATATATATTCATTCATTCAACTTTTGACAATATTCTCCACAACTCTACTGTTCACAACAAATACCGATCGACTTTTTTTTTAAAAAAATCTCGATATATTGTAATTGTTTTTTCACTCATAAAGACAAATAAATCATAGTTTGAGGCCAGTCAAAAATAAAAATCGTGTTTAACCGAGATTCTAAAGGCCAATATGTGACGAGAGATACAGACCAAGTATTCATTCATTATAGTAATAAATACAAAGTAAAACATATATTTTAATTGTTAAATATATTTTTAATAACATCAACCAAAGCAAGAGCTTCTTCCGTTCTATGCACTAAGGTTTGTATATTTTTTCATATTAACAAAGTATTTCAAAACCTAAATTATCCTACCATTGTTAAGATCAAATAAAATAAAGATAGTTTTCGGTTCAATTTGGGTTGGACGGGAAACATAACGGGGAAAATAACTGGGTTCAATTTTTGGGTCGACCAATAGTCTCGAATAAAAGTAAAAGATTTACTATTTTTATATGCTATATGGTTGAATAAAAGAGTTCCTTTATATTAAGATCATAAATTTATCATATAATATTTTTTTGTAAAATATGTATTTAGTTAAAGAATTTTTTATTTTGCATAGGAAGTATGTAATATAATTTTCTACTACCAGACTTTCAATTAAGCCACATATATGTGAACTTTTATTATATACTATATGTTTAAATTAAGTATTATTTATTTGTTTCGATTCTTATTAAATATCAAATTAGATCTGGTTCGGTTGATCTGCTTGATTAGGCTTTCGATAAGTTTTTTACATCGACTCAACTCACCAGGATCAATACCCTGATAATACCCCTAATTCACAAGGATAATACACTAACATATATTAGTTATTTATATCGAACTGCTAATATAACACCATAAAATGATAATGTAACTTAAAATTGATGCGTTGTTTTGTGTGTTTCGACATCGCGAGTTGGAACGTCTTTTAACTTTAAGGTGTATAGATCGTTTTCGGAAAATGGAATAATGAGAAGAAATGGACAATATATCAAAAAATGTCCAATCCGACGGGTACACTTTGCTCAACCCCACCCCCACTTTTCCTCTTTCGCATTTCCCCACCACCACCCCTCCATCTATCTATCCCCCACTCTCACCTCCCCGCGCGTGCTGCTATTTTCACAAATCTTTATAATCTTCAATCAGTCCGAATCCCTCATGTCTCCTTTCATCCGGGAAGGAAGGAGATTTTTACAGTTGGATCTAACGTCCCATAATCTAAAATTAAGACTTTGGTATCATATTAGTTATAGAACCTTTTTGCCTCTACCTTATTCTTTTTATTTGATATACAGTGGTGTTAGAAAAAATAGTATTTCCGTCATATTTAATTTCTTTATCGTTACGTCAAATTTCGTTCTTTCATTTCCGATCTACTATTTTTTAAAAAAAGTTTGATTAATCTCAAATTCATATAAAGACTATTTCATGTCTTACTTAATTATCACATAGAAGGTTTGGCAGAATATATAGATTTTAGAGATTTGATAATACTTCACCATGGTCATCATCCACCAAATATCGTCTTGGAGGTAGGTGTTTAGCGATATATGTTAGATTCTTAATATATTAATTCAACATGAACAATAAAAATTCTAGAATAAGAGTAATGCCAAATTAACTTCCAATATCTTCTCCATATAAATATTGATATCATGCATAGTAACCCAGGGCCCAAGGACGGCCTTTTTATTTGTTTACTGTAAATAAAAAAAATGTTTAACAAAATAGCGTAAATAGGAACGGTTTAATAAATTACCGTAACACGCCTTCTTGTTCGGCGTGACTTCATTTTGTATTTGAAGTCACGCCCTCAGCCAAGGCGTGACTTCAATTTTTTTTTCGTAAGCAAGTCACGCCCTCGGCGCAGGCGTGACTTGCTTAATTTTTTTTTTTTTAAAAATGAAGTCACGCCCTTGGCAGCGGCGTGACTTCGATATAATATTTTTTTTTTAAGGTTTTCACGCCCTCATGCAGGGCGTGACAAACTTTTCAGAAAAGTGATCACGCCCTGCACAAGGGCGTGATATGTTTTGGTCGTTTCCGATTTCCTCTCCTATAAATAGCGGTGTTTAGTTGAAATCTAAACACAATTCTCTAAATTCTTTCAATTCTTCTCTAAAAAAAAATTCTCTTTTAATAATCTTCTTCCATTTTCAACCAGTTCGAGACGTTTTCTTCAGCAAATATACGGATCCATATTCATATATCTCGCAGTCGTCATCGTTATTTCGATTAAAAGGTACATATTTTTTATAGTGTTTATATTAAACAATTAACATTATTATTATTGTTCTGATTATTATTATTAGTATTATATTAATGTTATTAGTATTTTTATTATTATTATTGAATTTTGTATACAACATGTCTAAGAGAGTCCTTTTATAGAACGGCTTAAATATGGCTTGTCCCTGCCGATCTTCCTGAAGGGACGTTGCTTTGTCTAAGGATGTTGGTTTTTAAGTGGGCCTTAGCCCCTCCAACTACCTGGAAGCACTCTTAGAGAATGTTAGTACATAATTTTTGAAATGATTTGAAATATTATTAAGATATTATTAAATTATCTATTACAAATTTTATCTAACAAATCATTATTTTATAATCAGTATTATTCATGAAATCATTATTTTATTTAACGTAAGAATTTATTTAATTAATAAATAATCTTTTAATTAATGAATTTTAAAATCATTATTTTATGTGCCCTAATATTTTTGTTTTTTAACTATTGATTTTTATTTAACAAATTATTATTTTGTTAAATATATGATGTCAATAAAAGTATTATTTGGTTAACAATAAATTTTTTAACTAATGATTTTTATTCATATAATCATTATTTTATGTAATGTAGGATGTAAGTAAAAGCAATATGTATTTAACAAATTATTATTTTATGTCATATATGATGTTAGGCCATAGATTTTCATATTGAATTTAATATGTTATGAAAATATTATTATCAATATTAATTCTGATTACCTTTTTAATTTGTGTAGGAATGGATAGTGTCGCATTGCTTTTATACATCGGAGGTAATATTATTATAGAACATAATACGGTGCAATACAGTACTAGTGCGACCAAAGCAACCCGTGTTTCACGATCTATCAGTTTTCGTGAATTGAAGGAAAAGGTGTACAGATTGCTAAATATTGACAGGCTTGTACCTGCCGATCTTCCTGAAGGGACGTTGCTTTGTCTAAGGATGTTGGTTTTTAAGTGGGCCTTAGCCCCTCCAACTACCTGGAAGCACTCTTAGAGAATGTTAATCCATAATTTTTAAAATTGATTTGAAATATTATTAAGATATTATTAAATTATCTATTACAAATTTTATCTAACAAATCATTATTTTATAATCAGTGATTTATTCATAAAATCATTAGTTTATTTAACGTAAGAAATTTATTTATTTAATAAATAATCTTTTAATTAATGAATTTTAAAATCATTATTTTATGTGCCCTAATATTTTTGTTTTTTAACTATTGATTTTTATTTAACAAATTATTATTTTGTTAAATATATGATGTCAGTAAAAGTATTATTTGCTTAACAATAAATTTTTTAACTAATGATTTTATTCATATAATCATTATTTTATGTAATGTAGGATGTAAGTAAAAGCAATATGTATTTAACAAATTATTATTTTATGTCATATATGATGTTAGGCCATAGATTTTCATATTGAATTTAATATGTTATGAAAATATTATTATCAATATTAATTCTTATTACCTTTTTAATTTGTGTAGGAATGGATAGTGTCGCATTGCTTTTATACATCGGATGTAATATTATTATAGAACATAATACGGTGCAATACAGTACTAGTGCGACCAAAGCAACCCGTGTTTCACGATCTATCAGTTTTCGTGAATTGAAGGAAAATGTGTACAGATTGCTAAATATTGACAGTTCAAAATTTACTTTGAAGCTATCATCCAAATATTCCTTCAATGACAAGTCAAGGTATGTCGATGCCCATCTTGAAATTGACGATGACAACAATTTACAATTTATGTTGGATATTAGTAACGACGTGCAGTGTCTTGAATTGTTTATCGAAACCGAACCTATTGATCGACATGTAGCTGTTGATGATCCTGAATCATATATTCCACGTATAACTCAAGGATTGAATGCACTGGGATTCAATTCAGTTGGATATAATGAGGATGCCAGTACATCAGCGTTTGCTTGGCATGGAGCAACAGATCAAAATCGTTATACTTCAGACCATGATATTGGAGACTGGGATCAGTATGTCAGACCGACCTTAGAAGAAAATGTTTCATGGTCATTTTCTAGTGCGAGACAATGGAGCTTTGTTGACGACCCACTTGATATTTCACGGAACGCACATATCGGCTCCTCGGTTGGCGCAATTCCACGTGATATTGGCTCAGGTCGTTCGAACCCACATGTAGACCATGAGGACCACGGACTACATGAGTTGTCGTCAGATATACATCGTGACGACACTGATATATCTACTGAGCCTGATCTGTCCGTCAGTGACACGGATGAAGATGATGGTGGAGATGCCAACGACAGATTTGAAGACATTGGTCCATCTCATGTTAATCGACAAATACATATGCATTCACCACATCATGCAGCACCACCAGTCCAGCAATCCTTATATGATGTCCCGGAGTTCTTTAGCACCATATATGACGAGCAATGTCCTGATTCTGTTGGAGTGCCTTCTGTATCAGGTTTGAGTTATTACAATGCGGATAGAGGAGAGATTTCTACTAACATGGTTTTCAAAGATAAAAAACATTTGATATCAGCCGTAAAGGATTTCTCGGTTAGGGTTGCTCGACGCGAGTACGAAGTTGTGGAGAGTACGAAGACTCTGTGGAAAGTTCGATGCAAGAACAGAGCTTCAAGCGTAAATTGTAGGTGGGGCCTCCGGGCATCAGTGAAATCAAGAACTGGGTTTTTCAAAATCACGAAATATGGTGGCCCACATACATGTCTGTCTAGCCACGTGGGCTTGGATCATCGTAATCTGGACAAGAATATGATTGCCAATATACTCATCGGAATGGTTCGATGTAACCCATCATGTGAGATTAAAGTTGTCATTCAGCTTGTTAAGGATCGATACAATTATGAGATCTCATATGCGAAGGCATGGTACAGCTTGAAACGAGCCGTGGAGAATGTATATGGTACTTGGGAGAGCTCTGTTCGTCTGTTGCCTAAGTACATGGGTGCCCTCGTCAAGTATAACCCTGGTACTATCGTCGAGTGGAACCATTTACCGACACATCATCGAGCCTTCAACGTGTTGAACTATGTGTTTTGGGCCTTTCGACCATGCATAGATGGGTTTCGACATTGTCGAAAAATCATTAGTGTTGATGGTACCCATCTGTACACAAAGTACAAACACAAGATGTTAATAGCTGTGGGTTTGGATGCCAACAACCAGATATTACCACTGGCGTTCGCAATAGTTGATGAAGAAACCTATGATTCTTGGAAATGGTTTCTAGAACTTCTATCCACGCATGTCCTGCAAGGTTCGAGAGGTGTATGTCTTATCTCTGATAGGCATCGTGGTCTCATTAGTGCTGTTGAAGATGTACCCGCTTTCAGGGCTCCACGCGGTGTGCATCGTTTTTGTCTCAGGCACGTTTGTTCAAATTTCAATGCTCATTTCAAAAACGTGCACTTGAAAGATCTGTGTTGGCAAGCGGGATCACAACATCAGATACGAAAGTTCGATTCTATCATGAATGAAATCAAAAGCCTTGACGCAAGAGCATTTGCTTATCTCTCCCAGATCGATAAACACAAGTGGTCACTATCTCATGATGGGGGATGGCGTCGTGGAGTCATGACGACGAATATGTCTGAATGCCTAAATTCTGTTCTTAAGGGAGCTCGTCGACTACCGATATCAGCGTTAGTGCAATTGACTTTTAATCGTTGCGTTCAATATTTCATTGATCGTGTCTCGCGAACTAGTCGTATGATTCAAGCAAATCAGCCATGGCCTGATTACGCATTCAGACTGTTTGAGAAATGGTCCGCTCGATCGAGTGAGCACCATGTATCTCGTACAGATATCAGAGATCAGTCGGCATCTGTTGTCACTGGGGGACAACAAGGTCGTGGTCAACGCTCACAGGTTGTCACGCTTAGTTTGAACGAATGTTCGTGCGGAAAGTGGACGAATCTTGGTATTCCTTGCTCGCATGCGATTTGTACAGCAAAGTGGTTTGGATTAGATCCCACACAACTCGTGGGAAGTTGGTATCTCATGAGTGAGTACGTAAGCACTTACGAAGGAAGATTTCGTCCACTTGCTGATGTCGAATATTGGGATCCACCTGCATTTGAGTTGTACCATAACTCGAGTAGACGTGAAAGAAGAAGAAGAGGAAGAGATCGAACGTCAAGAATTGCAAATGAGATGGACCAACCTTCAACTAGAGCAAGACAACGTATACATCGGGGGAGCTCATCTCAACAACGCCGTCCGTAGATCTATTGCACGACAAGTGGGAACATTTATATATTCAATAATAACTCTTATCGTTTGATAATTAATTGCATATACATTGTTTTCAAATAGTTGGAACATTAATTGCATATACATTGTTTTCAAATAGTTGGAACATTAATTGCATATACATTGTTTTCAAATAGTTGGAACATTAATTGCATATACATTGTTTTCAAATAGTTGGAACATTAATTGCATATACATTGTTTTCAAATAGTTGGAACATTAATTGCATATACATTGTTTTCACTTATTTTGCAGGTACTTTGAAAGACAGAGAACGAACTAGCGAAGATCCCAGTGACGAACAACTGTGAAGTTATCATTACAAAGTTGTTAATATGTTGTATTTTGAATTGATTGTATTTATAATAACACGCAAAGTTAAATATCATTTGTATAAATATTAAGTTTTGTGTTATTAATGTGTTACAAATTATGTCCCAAAAATTATATTTATGAGAAAGCAATGTTTGTAGAAATCATACTTATCATTCAAAGTTATAAAAAAAAATATCAAATATCATTCAAAGTTATAAAAAAAAAATATCAAATATAATCATCCCCGACCAAAACGATGACCTAAACGATGACCAGTACCACAATCAGGTGCACGTGGCACACGTCTGCTCCTACGTATGATGTTTGGTGCCTGATAATCATCCTCATCCTCGCGTTCTACTACGTACTCCGGGGGAACCTGGCTAGCTGACGCTGCGGTTGAATCGGGGAGAGAGTATCCAATGTATGGGACTGGTGACGTATCAAAAGTCTGATGTTCTCCCCCGTACTGATGTGAAATACCGCCGAATATACCCTCCATGAAACATATAAGTGGACACACCGATCGCCATAGCATGGGATTTCTACATTGCTCGTCGTAAGCTCCTCTCTAATGGTGGTCGACTGCTTCGTTCCTCTATTTTTCTTCCCTCTGTTTTTGCACTGTGCTTTGTTCCTTATGGATTGATCTTTCAAAATCACTGTCCTCAACAAATCTCCTTGTATATAAAGCTTCTCTCCAAATATGGCCGTTAGACAGTAGATTCAAATCCCTTCTACGCTTGTCAAGGCCAATTTGTCTTCTTCCCAAATTGGTGCAATCATCCACTGTATATTGTACTATTTCCCAGAATAGTTCAAATCTTGTCCCCTTTATTTAAAGCATTTGCACGACTCAATTTCAACCGTTTATTCTTTCCATTTAAGCGGTTGATTGCGTCTGAATGTATACTAGCAAATTGTTCAACAGCTGTTCGCTCAGCTGTTGGTTTTCTTCGTATTCTCATCAGCTGTTGGTTCTCTTCATATATCTCATCAGCTGTTTTGCTGTTCGTTGTTCCAACAGCTGATTCGCCTCTATTGATCAACATCTGATATGTCAACAGCTGCACAACAAAATCTGGTTCGTTTACTTCTTCAACAGCTGATTCCCTGAGTTGTTTATGTCTTTGTGCACCAGCTGTTTCATCTTTTCTTCATGAAACGTCTGATTAATCTTTTACTTAGTGCTATGCCTGAATCATCTTCATCAGCTGATTCAATTTCTCTTCACATCGACGTCTGATTCATTTACGTTTGCGCAACAGCTGATTAACATAGTCTGGACAGCATCTGAATATATTTAATCCAACATCTGAATCAGCTGCTCCACATCTGACTTAGATTCCTCTTTTGCGTCTGATCTGGTCTACATCTGCTTACAGCTGACTGCTCTCATCTGCTTCCAGCTGACTGCTTTCATCTGCTTCCAACTGATAGTTCTCTGCGCACCAGCTGGTCCAGCTACTCCAGCTGATCCATCTGTTGTATCAACTACTGGTCTTGACTTCTGTTTGCAACAGCTGATTGCTTGCAACTGATGAATGCTTGCAACAGCTGATTGCATCTTCTGTTTAGCGCTCTGACTGATACATCTTTTCTTCACTACTGAAACATTGAGTACAGCTGGACTCCACGTAAGCATCTCTGTCCACGCTGGACTCCACGTAATTGTTGGGAAAGGTGGCGGATCCGGATCCCGTCTCTCGGCGGCCCAGCGGAAGTTTAAAATAAGCGCCGGGAAACGTTCAATACAATAAAAACAGCACTATAAACCATTCATAGGGCGTTTCTCGGGGTGTTACCTCGCTGGCGACAGGCGCCTGGCTCCAACCAGAATCACAGGGAGACTGGCTCTTCACGATAGGCGGCGGTAGATTACGTCTAATCAAGTCCACGACCGGAAGCAAGGTTCCTTCGTCAGCCTGCACTAGAAGGTCTGACGAGATCAGCACGGACGAAAACTCCTCGAAAAGTTGGCCGGAACAAATTCCGGCGAGGGGCGGCTGTGAAAACCCGAAAATTCAACTTCAAAAAAAAAAATTGCTGCTGGTCGAAATTCAGCAGTAGCGCCTGTTGGTGAAAGCTGATCAGCAGTTGATGGCGCGAGAATGAAACGCCGTCGTTCGTGGAACCAGCAGTTGCGCGTCGAATTAGTTACTGAAGCGGGAAGGATGATACGTCATCGTTTTGTGTAGTGACTACGCAAATTCAGCAGTTGGCCATTCGTGATCAGCAGACGAAGAAAGACCAGCTGGTGCGAGAAGACCAGCTGGAGAGCTAAACAATGATGATGTCAGCAGTCACGTCAGCAATCAGCAGGAAGTTACAGCGCAAACCAGCAGTTGGTACTGGAAGTAAGCGATAGCAAAACGATGTCGTTTGAATAAGTCGATACGACAACATTTCGCCTTCACGCTAAAAGATTCAGCAGATGGATTGTGCGATGA
Organism: Dorcoceras hygrometricum; assembly: GCA_001598015.1. Lineage (NCBI taxonomy): Eukaryota > Viridiplantae > Streptophyta > Magnoliopsida > Lamiales > Gesneriaceae > Dorcoceras > Dorcoceras hygrometricum. Next base: position 118,472 of record KV005081.1, read on the forward strand.
TTTAAAACCAGCAGATAGCTACAGTTATCTTGAATCAGCAGGTACATTACTTAAAGATAACCAGCAGGTACTTTTCAATGATATCAAAATGGTGTCGCCTGAATAAGTTGACACGACAACGTTTTGACTTAACGCTAAGGATCATTCGTTGGGTTTGAAAAGAAACCAGCGTAGACCAACAAAGAATTCAGCAGTTGGACTCTTAGCAAGGCAAATCCAGCAGCTGACTACTTAGCGACGCAATTTCAGCAGCAACACAAAATTCAGCAGCAACGCGAAATTCAGCAGCGACGCAGACTTCATTGACACGACAACGTTTTGACTTAACGCTAAGGATCATTCGTTGGGTTTGAAAAGAAACCAGCGTAGACCAACAAAGAATTCAGCAGTTGGACTCTTAGCAAGGCAAATCCAGCAGCTGACTACTTAGCGACGCAATTTCAGCAGCAACACAAAATTCAGCAGCAACGCGAAATTCAGCAGCAACGCGAAATTCAGCAGCGACGCAGGCTTCATCTTCTCCACGAAAAAGTTAGAATTCCTCGACGTGAAGCAAGATCGTTGTACAGAAAGCTTCACCGTGGAAAGTCGAAGAGGCTTCTCACGCGTACAAGGCAGACATCACGCTGTAACGGCCGATTTAGAGGATTAATGGTCGAATTACTCACCCAAATCAATGCCTACCTTGATGATTTTGTAACAGTCGACGTAAAGAGGAATTAAGGGCTCTTAAATGGCGGACGAAGATTCACCCCTCGTCGCCTATAAATACAGACAGAACCTCAGAGTTTTCCACACCATTCGAAATTCCTCAGTTAGAAAAGCAGCAAGCTCACACTGAAAAACCTGTGTTCGTAGTCGAATTTCTGCATAGATTGAAAGCTAGCGCCGTGCTCCAAATTGTTACTGTCAGATTTCACTCCAGCTTCGTACAAAATTTCCAGACTCCGTGCATCAGAGTTCTTGCAAAGGTCAAGTATTCCTGTGCGTTGGAACCGTCCAGATTTCACCTAGCCGACCACTGTCTACGCAAATTTAGACTCAATTGGTAAGTGGGATTTTGATAAGTAATTCGTTTGATATACGTATGTAATTTTCATTTCGAGTTTCGGTTTTGAACTACTATTCGAGCACTTGTTTCAAGTCAGATCTCTGTTTCGTTCAAGTCCTGTCTTGCACTGATATCTCTGTCGTTATATGGGTCTACGGAATATTCCGCACTCTGGGTTACTTGGTGTAACCACATGGCCTCGACCCCTTAGAGGAATAAAAATTAGGGACTGATCAGTAAATCATAGACACGAAGTTATTATCAGTGCCATTCTGTCATGTTCTGTCATGCTCTTTTATACTCTGTTATGCTCCGTTATGCTCTGTTATGCTCCGTTATGCTCTGTTATGCTCGGTTCCGAATTTTGGTGAATATGTATATATATTCATTGTTTGCTCGAATGGTATCCCCCACTTGTTGAGTATTTCCCCAAACACTCACCCCTTACTTCTCCACCCAGATAAGAATGAAGAGCAGGTAGAAGAAGAAGAGCAAGAAAAATTTTGGGGCTGGTGAAGATTCAGATTTCTGTTTAATTATGTATTTTTTTCGCTTCCGCATTCTGTTATTCAAAGTTCATTTTCAGATGTAAAAACGATCATTTTTCGATTATTAATAGACTGGTTTGAGCTATGCTATGATGGCTTAATGTTTTACAATTTTCATAATTTTTTAATATTGCCGATGTCATGAGTCTCGATCTCGGGGCGTGACATTTTAGTGGTATCAGAGCTCACCAGGTACATAATCCAGCTGGGAAACCAAATCTGAAATTTTCAATATTGAGGAAGAATTTCGGATTTTGGCGACAGACCAGTGTTGCCCTCCGAAAACACATTTTTTTGCCTTTTTGAAAATACACTAACCTTTTGTACAGGACTCCAACTACAGTTTTGAAATCCCTATGGTTAGTATCTTCTGTTTATGGTTTAACCTCACGACTTTATATTTTTGGACGTATCCTCGATTTTAGGAAATGGCCCCTTCTGTCCCCCGTACTCGTGCTGCGGCTGCCCTCCGCATGAAAAAAATTGCCCTCGATAACCAAGGCCGCACAATTAGGTGCCTTAGAGCCCAGTTAGCCACTGAGAGACGAGGATTAGCCACCACGAAGAAGGAACTTGAAGAAACCCGAGTAGCCTTAGAAGCCTCACACAAGGTCATCGCCGGACTGACTGAGATAGGCCTTAGCATGTCCAAGAAGATTGAAAGGATGAAGGTTAAGAAACAACAAGTTAGAGCAAACCATGTGGAGTGCCATCAGAAGTTCCAGGCTCGTATCCACGAAGCCGAAGACTCGATGCAGGCACAACACTTGCTCATCGAGGCCCTAGTGGATGAGAAGGACAGCCTACTTCAAACCATCCACGGTCTCCAAGAAGCCAACAATGCCCCTGCCCCATTCGATGGTGATTGGGAAGAAGAACCGGAAGAAGAACCGGAAGAGGAAGAGATTGAGGATATTCCTCTGGGCGAGGGAGAGATAGATGATGAATAGGATATATTTTAGCTTTGTATTCAATTCATCTTTCTATTCGAATAAATTGCTTAGCCTTCAAGATATCTTATTCCCGACCTTTCACCGTTATATATCACCATTCTTAATAAAGACTCCCTATGGCAGAATATGGCAAGCGATCGACGAAGCAATAGGAACAATGGAGGCGAAGGACCCTCAAACAACGGAACTGGTCTTAGCAGAGAAGACCTAATGGCAATAGTTACAATGGTTGCCACAACGCTTCAGGGGTTGTTGGTCCCAACCGACAACCAAGCTCCACCTCTCCCCCTCAACCCGTGGACGAAGTTCTATTACGAGTCCCTACGTAAGAACAAAGCCCCCACCTTTGATGGAAGCCACGACCCCGAAGTTGCTCAAACCTGGAAACTGGTCTTAGCAGAGAAGACCTAATGGCAATAGTTACAATGGTTGCCACAACGCTTCAGGGGTTGGTTGGTCCCAACCACAACCAAGCTCCACCTCCTCCCCCTCCAACCCGTGGGACGAAGTTCTATTACGAGTCCCTACGTAAGAACAAAGCCCCCAC
>KV005081.1:166986-185031 GCA_001598015.1 Dorcoceras hygrometricum
TCATAGGGAATGAAATGGGCTGACTTCGAAAGCCTGTCAACAACAACCCAAATCGCATCACATCCCCTATTCGATCGAGGTAAGTGTGTCACAAAATCCATGGCGATGTGCTCCCAATTCCATTGAGGCACTTCTAGACTCTGTAGCAATCCACCAGGTATCATTCTCTCGGCCTTGACCTATTGGAAATTCAAACATCGTGCTACAAATCCAGAGATGTCATTTCTCATACCTTCCCACCAATAGTGCTACTTCAAGGCATGATACATCTTCTTCTCGCCCGGATGCACACTGTAACGACTACAATGAGCTTCATTCAAGATGGTCTCTTTCAAATCAACCCAATCAAATTCCACCAACCTACCTCGAAATCTCAAGCATCCATCAGAAGCAACAGAAAAATCCTCCAACTGACCATTCTGTTCTGAAATCTTCAACTCATGCACATACGGATCAGTCCTCTGTGCTTCTCTGTTAGAACATGCATTGTTTGTTTGAGGTTTTGTGTAAATCAAAAAGGGAGATATTGTTGGATCTGTCTTGAAAGATCCTAATTAAGTTTTGAATTACACAAAACCTGTTGTTGTTATTCTAACAATTCTATTCTAAGTGCGCAGATTTCAGATCGAAGAAATGTTCAGCAGTTGGTTCACAATAAATGTGCAGCAGTTGGTTTGATGCGTTCATGGAATCAGCAGTTGAATTAGCGATGGAGACGTCCAGAGTTGATTCAGTTGTTGAACATACGGATCAGTCCTCTGTGCTGCTCTAATGTCTGCTACAATCTGTGGCTCAAACCTGGAAAGAAGAAACCACGAAATACTGATCACTCGGCTGAAAACGCCACCCAGATTTCCCCAAATCTCATTGACTTTGGATATACTCATCGACGTCAACATCGCAGGTTGGGCTTTCCTACTCAAAGCATCGGCCACTAAATTCATTCGCCCAGGCTGATACTGAATCTCACACTCAAAATCCTTCAGCAACTCCATACAGCGGCGTTGCCTCATATTCAAATCTGACTGCGTGAAGATATACTTCAAACTCTTGTGGTCGGTGTACACCACAAACTCCTCACCATACAAAAAGTGACGCCGATTCTTCAAGGCAAACACTATCGCAGCGAACTCTAAATCATGAACGGGGTATCTCGTCTCATGGGGCTTCAACTGTCGAGACGCATAGGCTATCACAAACCCGTTCTGCATCAGCACGCAACCCAAACCACTTAGAGAAGCATCAGAGCAAACTACAAAACCTCCAGAACCCTAAGGCAAAGCTAACACAGGAGCAGTAATCAACTTCTCCTTAAGCAACGTGAAACTCGACTCACATTATTCAGTCCAAACAAACTTCATATCTTTGTGGGTCAACTGAGTCATCGGCCTAGCTATCGAAGAGAATTTCTCAATAAAACGCCTATAATAGCAGCCAAAACCAAGAAACTACGGATCTCAGTCACACTCCTAGGTCGCTCCCAGTTAAGAACTGCTTCGGCCTTACTCGGATCCACGGAAATTCCTTGCGCTGAAATGACATGACCCAAAAAGACAACTCTATCCAGCCAGAATTCACACTTGCTGAATTTCACATACAGCTGTGAGTCTCTCTGTCAGGCCTCGTGCACAACACAGAGTTAAACCACGCAAAACAATAGCGGAAGCATACAAAAGTGGCTTAAAATTTTCGCTTTGGCCCGACGATTAAAACATATAATTTAAAATACAACAATACTTAAAGTATCCCAATTTAACAACACAATTCAGTACAACAGTACAACATTTAAACAAATACAAGTTACAGCATACAACTGAATCCCACAAGCACAGGGCATTCCCCGGCTGACAGCACTAGTACATATATGCTATACACTAACTGGGACACTCTAACCACCTCCTGGGGCACCTTCAGCTGGGTCAAAGCCACGACCAGCAGAGAAACCTGGGAAACCTGAAACAACATACAGGCAACAACAAAAGCGCCAGAGGACATCGGGGTCAAACCCCAGTACGGAGAGCAACTGAAAAACAACAATAGACAGAAACAGATAAAATGCAGATGCTATGCATGAGGAACAGGGCAACAGCCGAAGGCTACAACCACAACAGGGAGCAAAAGAACTCAGGCATAGATCAACAGCTGACAACAGATTCTGCAAAGATAGTGGCCACGGTGTGTGTACAAGCATATGGGAATTACCCACTCATCTCTACACCACACCCGATACCAGATGCTTCACAGCTGCTCAACCTGCCGTTGCCCAACTCATGAACTGTGGTAGTTAACCACTCGGCTCATAGTGGCTAACTAAACCCAGCAGGGAGATGAGAGTACGGTATTGCCGCTCGCCCTCGCATCCTGGCACGCAACAGAACATCACAACAACAACGCAAGGCTACAAGATCTGAACTGGATATGACAGATGTATATGCAATGCAACAGCTTTCCATATAAATCACGAAACATATGCAAGCAACAACAATACAGAACAAACACAGCATTACACATAATATCCATGCCAAATCCACGCTGTAAGACAAGCTCACATCGAAGCACAGAAAAGCAACAGCTGGGAGCTACAAACTCAACCAGCGCTATTCTACCTCATCTAACTCAGCAGAGATCTCTAAACAACGCGAGACAGGGTCTGAACACTTACCCCAACAAGCTAGACGGAAATGCTAACAGACTACACAAGGGAGATGTCTTCGCACACCTCACCAGCTTCAAGCAAACGTCCGAAAGCTATATCCAAACGAAGCGTCTCAGCAAGAGGAGTCCAACAATACCACTCTTACTTCAATCGAAGCTGTCTACCGTCGGCAATCGAAGAAGATAAGGTTCGGTGAACAACAATTAGGGTATCGCAACAGAGTTTGCTATCGGGAAATATTTCTAAGTGTCGGGAACAATAATAGAGAACAAGGCCAAACTCCCTATTAAATCTCACTGCTGACAGAACTGAGAACAGATCCACCGACAACTTAAGCTATCACAACTGATATACCCGCTCGCAAACAGATCTTGCAACAGATCTCACTCTAAACCAAAACAGATCTCTACTAACTCAAACGACGTCGCAGAGAACTACTGTCGCAACTGGACACGTCACCCGCTACTCACTGCTGAACAACTAACCAACATCTGTTCGCAACGCAACAACGGATCTCTCACACAGCTGAAGCTAACACAACTCACAGCTGAGTCTTCTTCGCTAATCCAAAACACTGTCGTTCCAACTAATCTAAACGATGACGTACCAACTAATCCAAACGATGACGTTTAGCTACTCACTGATGAAACACGGTAGCACACTCTCTACTACTCAGCGACAACAGATCTCGATACGACTGCTGAACACAACCACTCTCGAAAACTGCTGACGTCACCACTACTGAACGCTAACATTCAGCGATGACCCACGCTAGCTACTGAACAGGTTCATGCACAAAATATAACTCTCCAGAACTGTTCTAAGGACTTAAACAAAACTCCAAGCATAACAACTCAAAGCTGATTTCAATAAAACCCGATTAATTAACTCAATTAATCTCATCAGCTTTTCGGGTCTCACATATCTCCCCCACTAAAACATGATTTCGTCCTCGAATCAAACAGCTCAAGATCAAGAGTTCAAGATAACTGGGGAAAAGAACTTAAGCAAACATCTACCAGGAAATAACAAGGAACCAACTACTGGAATCTGCTACAACACTCACTCAAACAGATGCGGCCACTCACGCTGCATCTTCTCTTCCAGTTCCCAGGTAGCTTCCTCTCTACCATGCTTGCTCCACTGAACCATCAATAAGGGTATGGTATTGTTCCTCAGCTGTTTCTCCTTCCTATCCAAAATCTGCAAGGGATACTCGACATAGCTCAAAGTCTGATCAAGCTCTACCTCTTATGTCCTCAACACATGATGTCAGGCCCCATGCTAATCACTCAAGATTAAAGAACAATAAGCACATAATCATGGAAGCGTAAAATCGGGCTTAAAAAGTTTCGAAATAATTTGGGCCTGAACTCAAATCGTCATTCAAAATATCTATAATCGAAATACAAGTTAAATCAAAACTCAAGCAAAACAGGTAACATAAAATACCAAATAAGGTACAGATCCCCATATACAATTAAACACGGGGCATCCCCTAGTTCAATACATAATACAATATATATAACTAGGACTCAAGGGAATGGGGATCGACCTGCTGGTGCTCCACTCGTTCCAACTTAGTTACCTTAAGATCCTGCAAGTGGGTAACACAGACCCAGAAGACACAAAAGCAGGAACATAAATACGAGGTCAAGCCTCAGTACGAAGAGCCATCAAAACAGCAAATCATGCAACATGCTATAAATCAATGCTATGAAATGGATGAGGCTATCAAGGAATCAAGACCAGCGTATCAATTGGCAAATCATCTCAAGTCGAGCCTCTATACCCACAGAGTAAATCAACCGGGAAAATCATCGGTCCGTGATCTTCAGGGCCCGTCAGCCCATCACAGCTCGGTGGTAGACACTCGAATCCGGCAGTCACCACTCCGAGATAGCGTTGGACTTTTCAGGCACAACACATCTGTCGGCCAGTCACAACGTGGCTCTAAATCGGAACATCAATTAATCAATATGGCTCAAGATGTATGCATGAATGCCATTCAATAATCAATTCTAAATGCATACAATAACAATACGTGAAAACAGGATATATAACTCAAGAAATTCATCAAACTGTTCCACGTAAAATCACAGAATCAATTCAACAGATTTCATAACATGAAATACAGCCATGTACATGTTCAAAGCTGTTAGAGCTGCTCAATTCGTACCTCACAGCTTCAATTTACAACATATCTCACCAGGCAAAGATAATCGAACAACACTGCTACTTCGCGATCCTCTCCAAGGTATAACTACAACTTCAAATGGGTAGAAATCGAAAGAGCAAGTCACAACGAACTCAGCGCCACCAAAATCATTCAAAACAACGGCTGAAATCGACAGAAATCTAAAGAAGAAATGCTCGAGTGAACAGTAGCTATCGAGGGTTTCGAAGATAGAGATAAGAAATATCGGGTTCTAAATTAATTCTAAGTGTCGATCAAAACTTATCTATATATCTCTTAAATCCAACAGCTGCTGTTCTAAAATAATCAAACATCGAAAAGTAGGAATCTCACGACAGAAACCAGCTTTTTCTCTCAACAGAAATCATCAGCAACCATCAGACGTTGCAATTTTCTTCACGCATCAAAACGACGCCGCATCAACTAATCAAAACGACGCCGCAGCGCTCCAACAGCTGATGACAGATTCCTTTCGAAACAACCAGCAGCTGGTCACAAAGCGTTATACCCAAAACGCTGTGTTCCAACTTATCAAAACGACGTCGCCTCACTATCAGCAGCTGGTCACTCAAACCAACGGCTGGTCACTCGACTGAATCAAGTCCCTCACAATCGCAACTGCTGATTTGCACTACAATATCAGCAGTCAACACCAAAAAGTTGACAAACACGTGTCGCTTTCTCGTTAATCCTCGCACCCGCGCCTCTGCTGCTAACAGGTTCCTCTTCAAGCGCTACTACTGAATAGCGAAACGACGACGCATCACTTACTCGCTACAGTACCGCTGACTTGAGTTGACTTCTGAAATGCGCTACACCTGATTCCTTGCATTAGCGCGACGTCTGATTTTCACGAAACGACAGCGTATCACTCCCGCGCCATCAACAACTGATCAGACTTCACCTGCTGACGCTACAGTAGAACACTGACGCCTGAATTACGCTACTGCTGAAACCCAACAGCTGAATTCTTGTGCAACTCACTACTGTGCAACTCTAAACCAAATCTGAACACCTAGAATTCACAATTCCGTGATAAATCTTAATCCAAAACCTGATTAGCCATTAAATCATACTTAACATATTTCTAGTTCTCACACTCTCCCCCACTAGAAATCGATTTCGTCCTCGAAATCAGTTAAGTTATCAAATCAAAATCACAACAGCAAGATAGCTCATTCACGACACAGTATACTAGACACCATTCCTAATATACACATGCCATACTGACCAGTACAACTTAATACTAATCAGAAACTCAATTCAGCAGCAAAGTCACTTAAACTGCAAATCAATCAAACTAGAGGTTACCTATTTACTGCTGCTATGGCTCAAACAGATGAGGCCACTCTTGTCTCATCCTCTCCTCAACTTCCCAGGTAGTTTCTTCACGTCCATGCTTGCTCCATTGGACCATCGCCAACGGTATTATCTTGTTCATCAAATGTTTCTCCTTTCTATCCAGAATTGCACTGGATATTCAACATAACTCAAGGCAGAATCTAGCTCAACTTCGTCGGTTCTCAAAACATGGGAAGGATCTGGCTCATATTTTCTCAACATTGACACATGAAAAACATCATGTATCGTTGCTAACTCATCAGGTAGCCTCAATCTATAAGCCAACTGTCCAATCCGCTCAACAATCTCAAAGGGACCAACGAATCTAGGAGCCAATTTGCCTTTAAATCGGAATCGCATAACGTTCTTGAAAGGAGAAATCTTAAGAAACACACGATCGCCAACCTCAAATTCTAACGGTCTGCGTCGCTTATTAGCATAGCTAGTAAATCTATCTTGTGCAGCCTTCATCCTGCTCCGAATCAAATCAATCTGATCTTTCATATGCTAAAGGAGAAATCTTAAGAAACACACGATCGCCAACCTCAAATTCTAACGGTCTGCGTCGCTTATTAGCATAGCTAGTAAATCTATCTTGTGCAGCCTTCATCCTGCTCCGAATCAAATCAATCTGATCTTTCATATGCTGCACAAACTCAGGAGTAGAAAGCTGTTTCTCACCAACCTCTTCCCAACAGATTGGAGATCTGCACTTGCGTCCATACAAAGCTTCAAATGGATCCATCCCGATAGTCACTTGGTAGCTGTTGTTATACAAAAACTCGACTAAGGACAAGGAATCCTGCCAGCCACCACTGAAATCCATCACAACTGCACGCAGCATATCTCCTAAAGTATGAATGGTCCGCTCAGACTGACCATCTGTCTGTGGGTGATAGGCTGTACTCATAGCCAATCTCGAACCCATCGCTGCCTGCAAGCTCTTCCAAAATCGAGATGTAAATCTTGGATCTCTATCGGACACTATCAAAACAGGCACTACATGCAATCTAACCACATGGTCGACATACAACTTCGCCATTTTCTTCATCGAACACCTCACGTCATAGGGAATGAAATGGGCTAACTTCGAGAGTCGATCAATCACCACCCAAATCGCATTTCATCCCCTACTCGATCGAGGCAAATGAGTCACAAAATCCATGGCGATGTGCTCCCAATTCCATTGGGGCACCTCTAAACTCTGTAACAATCCACCAGGTCTCATTCTCTCAGCCTTGACCTGCTGGAAATTCAAACACATAGCAACAAAACCAGAAATGTCGCTCTTCATACCTGCCCACCAGTAGTGAGAATTCAAGGCATGGTACATCTTTCTCTCGCCCGGATGCACACTGTACCGACTACAATGTGCTTCATTCATGATGGTATCTTTCAAATCAATTAGGTTCGGAACCACCAATCTCCCTCGAAATCTCAGAAACCCATCAGAAGCAATAGAAAAATCATCAGACTGACCACTTCGGGCTTTAATCCTCAACTCATGGATATAGGGATCAGTCCTCTGCGCTTCCCTAATGACACTCACAATCTGCGGTTCAACCCGAATCGAAGAAACCAATAAGTACTGATCACCAGACTGAAATCTCCAACCAGAAGTACTCAACTGCTCGTAGACTCTCGAGACACTCAAAGATGCTAACATACCAGGATGGGCTTTCCTACTCAAAGCATCGGCTACTAAGTTCATCCGCCCAGGCTGATACTGAATCTCACAGTTAAAATCCTTGAGCAACTCCATCCAACGACGTTACCTCATATTCAGATCTGACTTCGTGAAGATATATTTCAAACTCTTGTGGTCGGTGTACACCACAAACTCCTCACCATACAGATAGTGTCGCCAAATCTTTAAGGCAAACAAAATCGCAGCCAATTCTAAATCGTGGACGGGGTACCTCATCTCGTGAGGCTTCAACTGTGGAGATGCATATGCAATCACTTACCCGTTCTGCATCATAATACTGAATCTCACAGTTAAAATCCTTGAGCAACTCCATCCAACGACGTTACCTCATATTCAGATCTGACTTCGTGAAGATATATTTCAAACTCTTGTGGTCGGTGTACACCACAAACTCCTCACCATACAGATAGTGTCGCCAAATCTTTAAGGCAAACAAAATCGCAGCCAATTCTAAATCGTGGACGGGGTACCTCATCTCGTGAGGCTTCAACTGTGGAGATGCATATGCAATCACTTACCCGTTCTGCATCATAACACAACCCAAACCACTCAGAGAAGCATCGGAGCATACAAATAATCCTCCGAATCCAGACGGTAGAGCCAAAACAGGAGCAGTAGTCAACTTCTCATTCAACGTCTGAAAACTAGACTCGCACTCGTCAGTCCAAACAAACTTCCTATCCTTCTGAGTCAACTGAGTCATAGGCCTGGCTATCGAAGAGAACTTCTCGATAAAATGCCTATAATAGCCAGCTAAGCCTAAGAAACTACGGATCTCGGAAACATTCCTAGGTATCTCCCAGTTAAGAACCGCTTCGACCTTACTCGGATACACCAAAATTCCTTGCGCTGAAATAACATGACCCAAAAAGATAATTCTATCAAGCCAAAATTCTCACTTACTGAACTTGGCGTACAACTGCGAGTCTCTCAATCTTTGCAACACCAATCTTAGATGCTCCTTATGCTCTCTCAAACTCCGCAAATAAACTAAGATGTCATCTATAAGGACTATCACGAACCGATCGATATACTCGCTAAAGACGTGATTCATCAAATCCATGAAAACAGTTGGCGCATTTGTCAACCCAAACGACATCACAAGAAACTCATAATGCCCATATCTCATCCGGAAAGTTGTCTTCTCCACATCAGCGTCTCTAATCCGCAACTGGTGATAGCCAGAGCGTAAATCAATCTTCGAGTACACCATCCATCCTTGCAACTGATCGAACAAGTCATCAATCCTTGGCAAATGATACTTGTTCTTCACCGTCGCTTTATTCAACTGTCGAAAATCCATGCACATCCTCATAGACCCATATTTCTTCTTCACGAAGAGAATCAGAACTCCCCAAGGCGACATACTCGGTCTGATGAAGCCTTTCTCCAAGAGATCTCTCAACTGATCCTTCAGCTCTTTCAACTCTGCTGGCGCCAACCAATATGGAGCTCTAGAAATCGGGGTTGTATCGGGCACCAACTAAATACTGAAGTCGATCTCACGTCTCGGAGGGAATCCAGGAATCTCATCCGAAAACACATCGGGAAACTCTCGGACGATTGGATGTCTCTCAACTCTAGTAGTGATTCTTGGGAAACTTCTAGCACATAGATCATAAATCCAGCATTCCAGCGATAACAGGCTAAACATCTCCATGGCAGATACCAGTGGAATCTTCGAGAGCGAATCAGCACCATAGAAATCCAACTTCTCACCCGAGTCAGGGCGAAACCTCACCACACCATGGAAGCAATCAACAGTAGCCTTATAGCTAGACAATACATCCATTCCCAAGATGCAATCAAAATCCCTCATCTCCAAGACAATCAGATTCGCCACTAGCATGTTCTGATCAAATCGAATCACACTATTCACAACGATCTCACGGGACATCACCCACACACCAGCAGGAGTAGATACAGACACGACATCACACAATGGGGTAACTCTCAACCCACACTCATGCACAAACCATGCAGAAACAAAGGAGTGTGACACTCCTGTATCAATTAAAACTCTCGCAGGAAAATCAAAGATAGAACATGTACCTGAGATAAACATACCAGGTGTCTCCTCTGGCTGCTCTCTCGTCAAGGCATTCACCTGGGCCTGCTGCGGTATCTGAAACTGAGGTCTAGAAGATCCTCCAAACCTAGACGGTTCATGGGGTTGAAATCCAGATCGCTGGGTCGGAACAGGAAACTGCGGTCTCTGTGAAGAACCACCAGCAGAACCCTGCTGCGAAGGAACCGAAGTCTGTCCCCTCAGCAAAGGACATACTCTCTGATAATGTCCAGGCTGTCCACAGTTCTTGCAAGTACCTTGCACACCATGGCACTGCGAAGTCGGATGCTTTCCTCCTTACTGTCCACAAGAAATACTGCCAGAACCACTGCTACCAGAACTCACAGAACCAGAGGAACTCGAATTCGCCTTCTTCTTGAACTGTTTCCCTCGAGGTCTAAACTGTTGGCGATTCGATTGTTGAGACCCTTGAGGAGATCGGAACGATTGCGACATACTCTGCACCGGCTGAAAATCACGTCCAGACGTCGGCGGAGCCTCTTCCTCCAACAAACTCTCCTCAATGTCTACCGCTCTATTCACAGCATCAACATAAGTCGCAGGAGAACCAGACAACACAATCCGGAATAGATCAGGCCTCAATCCCTTCATAAACTTGTTCCTCTTTGTCCTCTCCTGGTTAGCTACGTGAGGCACATACATCAGAAGTGAAGAAAACTGCCGGCATACTCGGCCACTTTCATCATCCCTAGCTTCAGATTATCAAACTCCCGCTCGCGACTGTTGTAGTAGGACTCCGGGGTATATTCCTGTCGGAACGCGACACAGAAGCTCTCCCAAGTAATCACAGCCCCACTCTCACGTAAGATACGGGAAGTACCTATCCACCAGCGCTGCGCATTATCCCTCAATTGCAACACCGCCAGCTTTAATCTCTTCTCAGGAGTGTACTCCAAAGTATCAAACAGCTCCTCCATCTGCACTAGCCAACTCTCGGCCAACGTACCACCCTCAGCAACACAAAAGTCGGAGGGTTCGTCCGCTGGAACCTAGCTAAGACTAGCTCTATCTCGCCTATCTGTCTCATAACATCCTCAACCTGCTGATTGCCCTCATCACTATCCGAGGCCCTAGACTCTTCTGCGGTACGTCTAGTAGCCCTACCTCTACCTCTCCCCGACGGCATCTAAACAATTCTCAAGGTAAGACTAATAGCAGACATCAAAGAGACAGATAATAAAATCACGTAAGTCACAGAGTCAATTCAAAAATCAAATCAAAACTCTGTGCCTAGACTCGAGTGTGATCAAAAGGAAGCGATCTTATCCCAGTTTAAGCTCTGATACCAAAAATGTCAGGCCCCGTGCTAATCACTCAAGATTAAAGCACAATAAGCACATAATCACGGAAGCGTAAAATCGGGGTTAAAAATTTTCGAAATAATTTGGGCCTGAACTCAAATCGTCATTCAAAATATCAATAATCGAAATACAAGTTAAATCAAAACTCAAGCAAAACAGGTAACATAAAATCCCAAATAAGGTAAAGATCCCCATATACAATTAAACACAGGGCATCCCCTAGTTCAATACATAATACAATATATATAATTGGGACTCAAGGGAATGGGGATCGACCAGCTGGTGCTCCACTCGTTCCAGCTTGGTTACCTGAAGATCCTGCAAGTGGGTAACACAGACCCAAAAGACACAAAAGCAGGAAAAGAAATACGAGGTCAAGCCTCAGTGCGAAGATCCATCAAAACAGCAAATCATGCAACATGCTATAAATCAATGCTATTAAATGCATGAGGCTATCAGGGAATCGGTAATCAAGACCAGCGTATCAACTGACAAATAATCTCAAGTCGAGCCTCTATACCCACACAGTAAATCAACCGGGGAAATCATCAGTCCGTGATCTTCAGGGCCCATCAGCCCATCACAGCTCGATGGTAGACACTCGAATCCGGTAGTCACCACTACGATGATAGCGTTGGACTTTTCAGGCACAACACATCTGTCGGCCAGTCACAACGTGGCTCTAAATCGGAACATATAATCAATCTGGATCAAGATGTATGCATGAATGCCATTCAATAATCAATTCTAAATGCATACAATAACAATACGTGAAAACAGGATATATAACTCAAGCAATTCATCAAACTGTTCCACGTAAAATCACAGAATCAATTCAACAGATTTTATAACATGAAATACAGCCATGTCCACATTCAAAGCTGTTAGATCTGCTCAATTCGTACATCACAGCTTCAATCTACCTCAACAGATCTCACCAGGCGAAGATAATCAAACAACACTGCTACTTCGCGATCCTCTCCAAGGTAGAACTACAGCTTCAAATGGGTAGCAATCGAAAGAGCAAGTCACAACGAACTCAGCGCCACCAATATCATTCAAAACAACGGCTTAAATCGACAGAAATCTAAAGAAGAAATGATCGCGTGAACAGTAGCTATAGAGGGTTTCGAAGATAGAGATAAGAAATATCGGGTTCTAAAATAATTCTAAGTGTCGATCAACACTTATCTATATATCTATCAAATCCAACAACTGCTGTTCTAAAATAATCAAACATCGAAACAGTAGGAATCTCACGACAGAAACCAGCTTTTGCTCTCAACAGAAATCAGCAGCAACCATCAGACATTGCATTTTTCTTCACGCACCAAATTGACGCCGCATCAACTAATCAAAACGACGCCGCAGCGCTCCAACAACTGATGACAGATTCCTTTTGAAACAACCAGAAGCTGGTCACAAAGCGTTATACCCAAAACATCGCGTTCCAACTTATCAAAACGACGTCGCCTCACTATCAGCAGCTGGTCACTCAAACCAACGGCTGGTCACTCGACTGAATCAAGTCCCTCACAATTGCAACTGCTGATTTGCGCTACAATATCAGCAGTCAACACCAAAAAGTTTACCAACACATGTCGCTTTCTCGTTAATCCTCGCACCCGCGCCTCTGCTGCTAACAGGTTCCTCTTCAAGCGCTACTACTGAATAGCGAAACGACGATGCATCACTTACTCGCTACAGTACCCGCTGACTTGCGTTGACTTCTGAAATGCGCTACACCTGATTCCTTGCTTTAGCGCGACGTCTGATTTTCATGAAACGACAACGTATCACTCCCGCGCCATCAACAACTGATCAGACTTCACCTGCTGACGCTACAGTAGAACACTGATGCCTGAATTGTGCTACTGCTGAAACCCAACAGCTGAATTCTCGCGCAACTCACTACTGTGCAACTCTAAACCAAATCTGAACACCCAGAATTCACAATTCCGTGACAAATCTTAATCCAAAAGCTGATTAGCCATTAAATCATACTTAACAGATTTATAGTTCTCACACATGAGATGGATCTGGCTCATACTTCCTCAATCGAAACATGAAACACATCATGTAATGAAGACAAATCTGGTGGCAACAATAGCCGATATGCCAAAGGGCCAATCCTCTCAACAATCTCATACGGTCCAACATAACGAGGAGCTAACTTACCCTTGAGACCAAATCTGTGACGCCCAACCCCATGAGAGTCACGGGATCGAAGAAAATGGAATAAAGAGGAAATAGAAGGGCTGAATGATAATTAGAACAAGCTTTATTGCCTTGTTCAAAATAAAAATCAAAATACAACCGTCGGCGCCAATAGAATAAAACCAGATTTCATTAAAGTTTCGAAGTACAAAAGTTGCGAAATCGCGATATTACAACTACCGAACTCTATATGAATTGATCTTTGTTGTAACGGATCTGAATACAGACTTAACTAAGATCAAGGACAACAAAAACAGCAAGTACAAAATAGACATCGCGGAAACGCAGGCCTTCGATAAACACTAACACGCCGCCACTGGTTCAAACTCCACCTCCCGTCTGCTCCAACGCGGACTCACCTGCACCACGAAAGCTAGTGACCCTAGGGGCTCAGCAAGCAAAACTAAGAGTAACAAGGCACAAAATATGCAGGCGTAATACATGTATCAACGTAGTTTGAAAAGAAGGCATATAACATCATAACATTCTGTTCTGGGAATAAAATTCAAATCCCAGCGTTAACATTTTCGTTAGATTTATGGCTCAGAAGCTCTACTTAGGTCGTGTGCACCTGATCAAGTGTCTACTGATATCAGCCTTAGCTTATAACTCGTGGTGAAGGGGCAACTGATATCTAAACAGCTGCTCACCCTTCCATGGTGACCGTCTGTTATCTTCGCCATAAATCCTAAAGTTTGAACATTCCTTCTCTAAACATTACTGGGAACAATCAAATCTTGATGTCAGGGTTCACTTCATTCGTAAAATCACTTTTCATCAAAACATTTTTCATTGAGCATCCAGTTGAGACATAGGAAATCAATCGCTGGAAGAGTTAAATGGTCGCAGGTATGAACCAGTTGCAAAACAAGAGACAGCCAGTCGCTGGGTATATTTAATTCAGGGGTCAACGAAGTTAAAAGGTCAACGGAGTAACAGTAAACAACCAGCTGCTGGTTCATGAACCACCAGTCGCAAGACACAAGAAATACGCTAACTTTAAAACCAGTCGCAGTGAACAGTGCACTGCTGGATTCTAACAAAGAAGGGTACCTGCTGGTTTCTAACGGAGAAGGGTACCTGCTGATTTCTCTTAAAGAAGGGTACCTGCTGGTTTCTCACAAAGAAAGCACCTGCTGGTTTCTCGCAAAGAAGGGCACCTGCTGGTTTCTAACGGAGAAGGGTACCTGCTGATTTCTCTTAAAGAAGGGTACCTGCTGGTTTCTCACAAAGAAAGCACCTGCTGGTTTCTCGCAAAGAAGGGCACCTGCTGGTTTCTGACGCAAGGAGAGCTGCTGGTTTTGGTTTTGAAGTTTGAAGTTGCTGCTGGCAGACGTTGCGCGTAGCGTGAGTTTGAGCGAGGAAGTGACACGTGTTAGTCAACATTTTGGAGTGTTGACTATTGAATTCAGCAGTTGCGCTTGTGTGGAACGACCAGCAGATGGTTTGAGAAATTAGTCGCGAGAGCTATCGATAGATATGATGACGTGGGCGTGACGTATTCCTTTCTGCTGGTAGTAATTGCGTTGCGATGGTTGCTGCTGATCAGCAGGCGCGCTTATGCAAGAGCGTTGAGAAGCGGCGTCGTTTGATTAAGTGGAAACGCTGCGTTTTGGAGCCTTGTGTTTAGAGATCAGCTGTTGGCAGCTTTGCTTACGTATATAAAATGACGTCGTTTGATTTAGTAAATGCGTCGTCGTTTTGAGTGTTTTCTCGCGACCAGCAGATAGATTGCTTTGTAGAGAGAGCTGTTATCAGCTCTTGGTTGTTTTGCTTGCGAGAGCTGTTGTCTGCTGGTGGTTGCTACGGCGTCGTTTAGATTAGTTGGAACGGTGTCGTTTTGAAGGTTTTCGTGCGATTGTTGTTTAGTTGTTGCTGCTGAATTTTACGAAAAGAAAAGAGAAGATTGCTGCTGATAGACTTCTGCTGAATTGTGGCGCTGAATTCCCCTTGCTTAGCTCTTTCGTTTGCTACCCATTTGAGAAGTTGTATTTCGCTGGAAGTGGAAACGCGAAGCTGCTGGACTTCGAAGCTTTTGAGAGCAGTCTGTGCTTGCGTTCTTCTGCTAGCGTGAGATTTTGGGTGAGCAATTCTTGTGGTTTGAGCTCGGTTTTCAGTAGTTAATGCCTGCGTAGAAGTGTAAGATTGAAATATGCTTCTGGCCGTAGGATTAGCGTGTTGTGTAGTTGAATTGGGCTAAGATATTAGCTATGTTGTAACAGATTTCAGCTTCTAGGAAGTGTCCTGCCGCGTGATTTGAGCCAGGAGGAATCTGTTAGGTAATTCGAAGGAGGAAAGGTACAAATTGAGCAGCTCTTAGCAGTTTAAGCTTGAACATGCCTATTATTCGATGCTGTGATATCGGTGGCAGTATGGATATGTGCTTACGTGAATCAGTTACTGTTTTGATTGAATGTGTATACTGTTTTACGTTATGCATATTATGTATTGAGCATGAATATTGAATTGCATTCATGCATACATATTGAGCCTGATTTACAGATTGATTTGATTACCTGATTGGGTGCCACGTTGTGACTGGCCGGCTGTTGAGTCATGCTCGAAAAGTCCAACGCTATCGTCGGAGTGGTGACTACCGGATTCGAGTGTCTACCACCGAGCTGTGATGGGCTGACGGGCCCCGATGATCACGGACCGATGATTTCCCGGTTGATAGACCGTGGTATAGAGGCGATTTGATTTTGACTGTCGGTGGATGCACTGGCCTTGCTTACCGATGTCCTTGACAGCCTCATGCATTCATAGCATTGATTTTAGCATGTTGCATGTTTATCTGCTTTGATAGCTCTTCGTACTGAGGCTTGACCTCGTATTTCTTTTCCTGCTTTTGTTGTTTGGGTCTGCGTTACCCATTTGCAGGAGTTTCAGGTAACCTAGCTGGGCAGAGTGGAAGTTCAGCTGGTCGATCCCCGCATTCCTGAGTCCCAGTTTATTTATGATATGTATTGAACCGGGGGATGCCCCGTGTTATCATGTATTAGGGGATCTGTCTTTTGAATTGATGTGATGTGGTTACTTGTTGTATGAGTTTGAGTTAACTCATATTTTGAGTATTGAATATTTTGAATGTATGATTTGAAGTTCAGGCCCATAATATTTCGAAAAATTTTTAAGCCCTGATTTTAGCTTCCGTGTTTATGCGCTTATTATGTGTTAATTGTTAGTAATTAGCACGTGGCCTGACAATATCTTAGTATATTCTAATACCGGGCGTGAGCACGTTCAACATTTAAGAATTGTTCTCCAGATTTTGAAAGATAAGCAGTTGTTTGCTAAATTTAGCAAATGTGATTTCTGGATGGAGAAAGTATCATTCTTAGGCAATATAATTTCTAAGGATGGAATAGAAGTTGACCCAGCCAAGGTAGAAGTTGTTCGCGACTGGCCAGCACCAAAGAATGTTGCAAAAATAAGGAGTTTTTTGGGTTTAGCTGGATATTATCGGCGATTTATCCAAGGATTCTCTAAGATTGCTGTTCCCCTGACTTCATTAACAAGAAAACAGGTGAAGTACAACTGGACAGTTGAATGTCAAAACAGTTTTGACAAACTGAAGCAAGCATTGATTGAAGCACCTGTATTGACAATGCCGACTGATGAAGGAAAATTTATAATTTATACCGATGAATAAAAGTTGGGACTAGGAGCTGTGTTGATGCAGGATCGTAAAGTAATATCATATGCATCTAGACAGCTGAAGGATCACGAGAAGAATTACCCAACGCATTACTTAGAACTGGCAGCTGTTGTCTTTGCCCTTAAGATATGGAGGCATTACCTATATGGGGAGAAGTGTGAGATATTTACAGATCACAAAAGTTTGAAATACTTCTTTACCCAGAAAGAATTGAATATGAGGCAGAGGCGATGGTTGGATCTGGTTTAAGATTACGACTGTACTATCAGTTATCACCCAGGAAAAGCAAATGTGGTAGCTGATGCTTTAAGCAGGAAATCAGTAGGACTAGCGCAACTAACTGTTCAGAAATCATTGGCGAGTGATATTGAAAGGTTTGGACTCGAGATAGTGTCCAGCAGCAGCAGTAATATGATTTTAGCAGACCTCTCAGTAAGATCAAATTTGTTAGACCAAATTCGAGAAGGCCAGCTGCAAGATGAACAATTGAAGAAATGGGTTAAACAAGATAAAGAAAGAGGCAATAATCTCTATTTTTCAGAAAATGGAATTGCTAGGTATTTAGGCAGAATCTTGGTACCTCAGGTAGAAGATTTAAGAGCTGATCTTTTGAAAGAAGCTCATACAGCTCCATATTCAGTACATCCAGGAAGTACGAAAATGTACAAGGACCTCCAGCAGTTGTATTGGTGGCCAGGAATGAAAGGGGATGTTGCTAGATTTGTAGCTGACTGTTTGACGTGTCAGTTGGTGAAGGCTGAACATCAGCGACTAGCTGGATTGTTGAAATCACTGCATATTCCAGAATGGAAGTGGTAATGTATAGCGATGGATTTTGTGACTGGATTACCAAGGACTGCTCAAGGATATAACTCCAT
>KV005081.1:190080-211515 GCA_001598015.1 Dorcoceras hygrometricum
CTAGTCGAATCATTATGAAGTTTGGTTTGATAGGCAACGGCTGATAGCATAGTTGTTGTTTTGATGTTACATATACCCAGTTTTATTCTAGCAGTTTCTTTTCCTTGTTAAAATCCAGCAGCTGCGTTGTTTTCGTAAATTCAGCAGATGCACTGTTCACCAGCAGGTGCATGTTTGTTATTAAAATCCAGTAGATGCACTGTTCATCAGCAGATGCATTTTATTGTCAAATTTCAGCAGTTGCAATATTGGTTTCTAAAGTACTGTTCGTTGCAGCTGGTATTAGTCTTGCGACTGGTACTGTTCATTGCGTCTAGTTTTATAGATGTTAGCGCTTTTCTTGCGATTGGTTTCTCTTGCGACTGGTCTCATTTCAATGTTACGTTTCCAAAGTCGAACTCGATACTCAGTAAAGTTTTGAAAATGGAAGCGAGAGTTTTAAATAATGGAACCCGAGGATTTTAAGAAAGAAAGTTCAACGAAAGGATGTTAATGGAACAAGTTTATTTTAAGATTATGGCATAGATAGTTGACGGTCACCAAGGAGAAGGGTGAGCAGTTGTCTAGATGTCGACTGCCCTTTAATATGAGCTATATGCTAAAACTGATATCGGAAGTCATTTTGATCAAAGTGCAACACGGACCATGAGGAGCTTATATGCCATAAATCTAAAGAAAAGATATTGATGATGAGATCTGGGCTATTATCCCCTGTCTCCACGTTTAAAGAAAGAAATGTTTATGAACGTTTATGTATTGATCAGATGTCTACCTGCTTATTTAAACTTGTTATTATTCAGGTATTACTTGTTGAGCCTTTAGGCTCACTAGCTTTTAAAAAGGTGCAGGTGCGACAGCTGGAGAACGAACAGAAGGTGAAACTTGAAATCAGCTGCTGGGTGATGTGTGTTTGTCAATGGCCAACGTATTCCGTGTCGTAGAAGTCGTTGTTTTGTATCTTAGAAGTACTATATTGAAATCAAATCGCAATTGCAAAGTTATATATTAGACTCTGTTTTCCGCAAATAAGTTTCAGTAGTTGACGCGCAAATATATGTTCATTAGTTGTGTCTTCGAGTTTCTATTTCTTTTGAAATTATAAGAAATACAGCTTATAACAAATTATCCTTTAGCCTTCTTTTATTTCGAAAAATTTTATTTACCCCAATTCTTGATTCCCGTGGGTTCGGTGTCACAATAATAGCCAGCCAGACCCAAGAAACTACGAATCTCGGAAACATTCCTGGGACGCTCCCAGTTCAGAACGGCATCAACCTTGCTAGGATCTACAGAAATCCCCTCGGCTGAAATCACATGTCCCAAGAATACGACGCGATCCAACCAGAACTCGCACTTGGAGAACTTAGCATACAACTGTTGGTCTATCAGCGTCTGAACGACAATTCGCAAATTCTCTTGTGCTCCAAAGGAGTCTTCGAATAGACTAAGATGTCGTCGATGAACACGATCACAAACTGATCAATAAACTCGTGGAAAACTCGGTTCATCAAATCCATAAAGACTGCAGGCGCGTTGGTCAAACCAAACGGCATCACCAGAAACTCGAAATGCCCATACCTGGTACGAAAAGCAGTCTTTGCAACATCTTGGTCTCTCACTCTCAACTGATGGTACCCTGATCGCAGATCAAAAATACACCGCAGAACCTTGAAACTGATCAAACAGATCATCGATTCTCAGTAACGGGTACTTGTTCTTGACAGTGGCTTCGTTCAGTTGGCGCAATGCACATCCGCATTGAGCCATCCTTCTTCTTCACAAACAAAATGGGCGCTCCCCACGGCGACATACTAGGTCGGATAAAACCTTTCTCCAGCAAATCATCTAACTGCACCTTGAGTTCTCTCAACTCCGCAGGCGCCAGACGATACGGGGCACGCGAAATCGGAGCTGTGCCGGGCACCAGCTCTATGCTGAAGTCTATCTCCCGCCTCGGAGGAAAACCAGGAATCTCATCCGGAAACACGTCGGGAAAATGCCGCACCACGGGAACGTCACTAAGCTGCACACGTACACGGAAAGAAGAAGACGCATCCAAAGCGTAAATCAAGAAACCAGCATTCCGCAAAGACAACAAGCTGAACATTTCCATCGTGGAGATCAACGGGATCTTCGATCGAGAATCCTGGTCGTAGAAGTCCCACTTCTCGCCATACATAGTCCTAAAGCGCACAATCCCATGGAAACAGTCCACGGAGGCCCTATATTGGATAACACATCCATTCCAACAATGCAATCGAAGTCCCACAACATCAAACGGATCAAGCTCGCCACCAACACATGCTCACGGAACCACAACACACCATCTAACAAAACCTCCTGGGAGAACAAGCTCACACCGCCAGGGGTAGAAACAGAAACAGCATCGCGCAACGAAATGGTACACAGACCATGCTCAACAACAAACAAATCAGAAATAAACGAATGCGATGCACCGGTGTCAAACAACACATGCGCAGGAAAATCAAAAACAAGGCAAGTACCTGCGATCACCCGACTCGGCGTCTCCTCGGCCTGCTCCCTAGTGATGGCGTTAACCTGAGCATGCTGGGGTCCAGAGAAGAAAGGCTGAGACGGCTGCCCAAAACACGAAGGTCCAGGCTGCTGAAACGGCCTAAACGATCCAGCTGACGGAAACACTCTAGCAAAATGCCCGTAATGACCACAAAGGTTGCAGGAGCCCTGCACACCAACACACTGCGTAGACGGATGCTTTCCACCGCAAAATCCACAAAACTCAGCCCGAGAACCACTGCTACTCGAGCTGCCTGAACCAGAAGAGCCAAAACCTGACTTCTTCTTGAACTGCTGACCGCGGGATCAAAACCTCTGACGGCCAGACTGCTGAGCCACCTGCTGCTGATGCTGCTGCTTCTGCTGGGGCTGATGGGCTGACTGGGAGGACTACAAAGACTGCGCTCCCTGGATAGCAGGACGACCACCCTGCGCTGCCTGCTGCCTACGAGCACGACGATTCTGCAAACCCTCCTCAATATCAATAGCAGTGTCAACTGCTTCAGCATAGCTTTTGGGTTTGCTTTTCAGCACCATTTGGTACAACTCTTCGTTCAAGCCCTCTAGAAATAATAGTCCGCTTGGCCCTCTCCCGGCCAGAAACATGGGGAACGTACGCCAACAGAGAAGAAAACTTCCTAGCATACTCCCGAACAGTCATCGAACCCTGCTCCAGATGATCGAACTCCCGCTTACGGGCGTTCACATAAGACTCGGGTACATACTCCTGCCTGAAGGTCTCACAAAAACTGTCCCAAGAGATCCCAACACCGGTCTCCAACAAGGTACTCGAAGCGCCTCGCCACTAGCGCTCTGCAGCCTTCCTAAGCAAGAGGGTCGCTAAACTCAGCCGAAGATCATCATCATACTGCACCCGATCGAAAAGACCAATAATATTCCTGAGCCACGAGTCCGCATCCTCACTGGACTCATCACCATTAAAGACTGGAGGGTTCATCCGCTGAAACCGTGCTATCACCACGTCCATCAGCTCCACAGGGGGAGGCAAGTCACCAACTTCCTCCTCCTCATCATGCCCAACACGGCTACGACTACGAGCACTACGTTGATCCTCGTTCTGTCCTACCGATTCCTCAAACTGCCCCTGCCCCTACCTCTACCACGACGTCTAGGCGGCATCTACGAAAACACTCAACAGGATCAAGCAAAACAGAACAGATACAGCATAGATAACACATAACACATAAATATGCAGCACGTAGTCACATAGTCAAGCACATGCAACACACTACACTGTGCCTAGACTCAAGTGTGATTCAAAGAAATTGAGCTTATCCTAGCTTAAGCTCTGATACCAAAAATGTCAGGCCACGTGCTCATATCAGAGATAAAACATGCAAACACATGCGGAAGCTATCAAAAAGCGGGTAAAATTTTTGCTTTTGGCCTGACGGTTTAAAACAATATAATTTAAAATAGTGCGATACTCAAAATATAATCCCAGTTGCAAAACCAGCCAAGTAAAAACAGTATAGCATCAACACAAGTATCATACTCCGATCAACAAATACAAACCCCAAAGCGCAGGGCATCCCCTGGCTAACAATGCTGATACATAAATATATGCTATACGCTACTGGGATACTCTAACCACCTCCTGGGGCACCTCCAGCTGGGTTAAACCCACGACCAGCTGTGAAACCTGGGTTCCCTGAAAATAAGACAACAAGGAAAACAAACCAAGCCCCAGAGGGACATGGGGTCAAACCCCAGTACGGAGAGCAACTATAAACAGCAGTAAACAGCAAGAATAAAATGCAGATGCTATGCATGCAACCAGGGGCAACAGCCGAAGGCTACAACCAAGGAAGGGAGCCAAAGAACTCAATGCACAACTCAACGGAAATCTGCAACAGAATATGTGGCCACGGTGAGTGTAGGATATGTGGGTGCTACCCACTCACCCCTACTCGCCCACCCTTACCAGATGCATCAACAACCCAACCTATGAACTGTGGTAGCTAGCCACTCGGCGCATAGGAGAAATGAGAGTGCGGAATCATCGCTCGCCCTTGCATCCTGGTAAGAAAACAGAGAAACAACAACGAACAAAGGCTGCAATAGCTGGATTGAATGCGTGTATGCAACATGCTGGAACAACAAACATATAACCATATGCAACACAACAAGTACACATGGTAAGCATACACAGCTCTCACACAGAGCAACAACACCACACGGCAATCCAAACACAGCCATCTCGCAATTTATCCAAGCCAAGTTCCACGCTGAATTACAAGCTCAAGATCCGTACCTCAATTCTGTGCACACAACAAGTACACATGGTAAGCATACACAGCTCTCACACAGAGCAACAACACCACACGGCAATCCAAACACAGCCATCTCGCAATTTATCCAAGCCAAGTTCCACGCTGAATTACAAGCTCAAGATCCGTACCTCAATTCTGTGCAACATTTACCACAAAACAGGCCCGAGAGATCTGGATTGCAACCTGCTAAATACACACAACAGATCTCAGGCTCAACACAGAAGGTCACGGCCAACTATAGAAACTCACGGCTGGGAGTCATTCACTCCACCAGCGATCAAATCCAATAATACCACTAACAGGAAGCTTAAACAAAGGCTAATACTAAGATCTCAACAACAATTCGAAGTTCTACCTCAACGACGCGACACGCGGCTGAAGACAGCAACTTCGCGATCTCGCTCTAGCCAACCACAGCCTCCAAGAATGGTATAGAAAGGAAGAGCTTCTCGAGAGGAGTCCAACGCTACCTCGCACGTACCAAACGGTGGCCGGAAACGACGGGAATTCGCCGGATAAAATCAACGGTGAACAGTACTAGGGTTCGAAGAACAGAGGTCGACAACCAAGATAATATTTCGCTAAGTATGGGATCTGGTGCTTGAAATCGAAGACCAAGTCTTCCTTAAATACACGCGAGAAAACTGATATAAAATCCACCGACACTAACAGATATCACAAACTGCTGACAGTAACGGGAACAGTGCAAAGCTGACGAAGAAATACCCAACAGCTTCTTCAACAGTACAAGGCTCACACCAGCAACCGAACGCAAGGGAACAAACGCTATTCAAAACGACATCGTGCCACTTACGTCATCGAATCTGCCAATAGCTGGTCGCCTAAAACCATCGGCTGGTTTCTACACGCATCAACCAAAACGCAGCGTTTCAATTAATTAAAACGACGTAGCTTCGCACACGTCAGCAAGTCTGAAGACAGCGCGCTAAACGCTTGAACATTGATCGCTGGCAACAGATCTCTCCCGCAAGCGTTTACCAAGACGACACCGTTTCCTTCGCGCTACAGGAACTTGCTGCCAACATCCAAAATCACATAAGCGCTAACAGATAACTTACGTAATCACATCTGATTGCTAACTCAACCAATACTTCAACAGCAACGCTTACGTCAGTAATTGCGTAGCGCAACAGAAAACATGACGTCAGCAAATCTGCCAACAGATTCAAACTCGAAAATTTCCAAAATTCCCAGAATTGTTCCAAGTGTGAAATCTGACCACCAGAAATCTCCAAAAACCGATTAATTCCAACAAATTAATCTTAATTACATTTCAGGTCTCACAGTAAAAGTCATAAAAATGGTCCGTATAGGCGAAAAACGGGTCCCTCTCGGTAACCGTGCATAAAATCTCATTTTTTTGGAAATTGTGCATAAAATAAAAATATTTTGCTTTAAAACATGTATAAGTGCTAAAACATTAAAATATTTTCGATTTGGTCGTCTCCGGACTCGTCCCCGCTTATCGGTCTCAAACCGTACCGTAAAGTGACATGCACAAGGCGAATCATAAAATCATCATATAATCACATACATGACATGTAAATCATACTAACATAAAGTTTTTCCCCTAGTCATACGCTCATTTCTACGTAATCCGAATTTCGGGATGTTACAATCTCCCCCCCCCCCTTATAGAAATTTCGTCCCCGAAATTAAGTTACGTACCGATAGCACGTCTGGGAGGCATCATGCACACCAAAACCTTATCACGTAAATCTAAGTGCATAACTAAGCGTCTAATTTTTAAAACCCTAAGGTCAAAACTCATGCAATGCTAAAACATGCAGTATGCAAACATAAACATAAATACTAAAATAACAAAACTCACAGACTGACAGTGCGACTTCCGAGATCCACGCAGCAGGCTAGTACCCCACCAGAACCACCGCTCTGATACCATGTTGAAACGTACTAAACCTCTTAATTTTTTTTTTTAAAAGCAGATGTGGAATAAACATTTAATAAAAGCTATAAATAAAAACCATAACTTAAAGCATTTGAAAATATCATCTCAGCATCCGTTTAAAACTAACTGCAAAGTATCCCCAATCCACATCGCACAAGCTAACATAAAAATCAGAGTATTTAAAACTGTTGCGGAAAACTAAACATGTTTAAAAACAATGGCATAAAATAACTGAGTGGTCACGGGGTAACAACCGCAGCGGAGCATTAGAGGTCCTCACCGGCGGTCGGAATAAAATCAGCATCATGCTCACCTGCACCATTTAAACCTAGTGAGCCTAAAGGCCCAGCATGCTCTATCCGCTAATAACAGAGTATATATAATAAAACCACATGCAGGCACATAAGTGTAGGAACATAATTTCATGACATGCGTGCTTAAAAGATCTTAAACGTTAAATCATATTGTAATCGTACATAATTCATCATATAACATATATGTTAAGGCATAGCGTAAATATAACATAGCTTAAAAGAACATGCGAGTCGTATCCATGAGGTGAGAGTCATTAATTCGATTGATCAATCTATAAACCAACGTACATGGCGGTGTGGTTCACCCCGATGTCACATGAGGATCCCTATATGTCACACCTCTATGCTGCCACTTCACCATGATGTCACACATGGATCCATAAGATCATCATTATACATTAACAGGGGATCCCCGGGCCCGGCTAACTCCCATCATTACTTTGCCCCACAACAATTCAATTCCTCAAAATATTTTCTTTCATGCCTTAACATAAATTAAACCTTCATGATGCGTGCGTTTCGTAAAATCATGCAACCAATCTTGGCCCATCAATATATAGTCCAACTCAAACTTGGCCCAACAACTAAGGATAACCCTCTTTAAAATCATTTGAATGGCTCGGCCCAAAATCGTTAAAACAGGCTTAAAACTCTTAAAAGACATATCGGCCCAAAATCCACTAATTTGGCTAAAATCCAAATTTACTAAAAAAACTTCCAGCAACTTAAAAATAGATTTTGACTTAAAATCGTTGACCCGAAATCATTTTGGCCGAAGATAAATTTTAACTTAAAAAGTTGACTTGACCCGGTAAAAATGACTCGGACTTTAAAATAAAATTACCCGGCCCAAAAATAAAAGAACTCGGACCGAACTTAAAATATTTGACTCGACACTTGACCAACTCGACCCGGCCCGATTGAACCGACCCATCAGCCCAACCGAACCGGCCCAAGCCCATCTCCCAATTACCCTAGACCAAAAACACACACACAACATGCTGCCGCCGCGACTAGCGGTCACTTATCACGTTCGTTCTCCATGCTCCGGCCACCACTGTCGGAGCCCTTCCGGCTAGAAAACCCCCAGGTCTAGGCGGTTCTAACTTGACCGACCTTGGCTCAAACCGTTGGCTAACCAGGGAGAACTGGTCGCTTCAAGTGGACGCTCCAGCCATGCTGTACCGTCGCGACCACCTGCTGGTCTTCGCGTTCGTTCTCCCTGATCCGGCCACCAATGCCAGAGCCCTTACGGCTGGACCGACCCCCAGGTCCAGACGGTTCTAACGTGACCAACCTTGCCTCAAAACGTGGCCTAACCAGGGAGAACTAGTCGCTACAAGTGGACGCACCAGCCATGCTGCGCGCCGTCGCGACCACCTCCTGGTTCTCGCTATCGTTCTCCATGATCCGGCCACCAATGCCAGAGCCCTTCCGGATGGACCACCCCCAGGTACAGAAGGTTCTAACGTGACCAACCTCAGCCCCAACCGTGGTCGCACGAGAGCGCACGACCCTGAATAAGGCGACGCACCGCGCAGCCGCAGAACACACAGCAGAAGGTGTTTTGCATGCAGCCACTGGTTCGACCCTTAATCTCCCACTTCAAACCACTACAAACCACCCCTAGGACCCCCATGAACCCCTTAAGGTTGATCCATAACCCCTCAAGCAGCCCATCAACCGAAGCCATGCAAGAAAGTTCGAAAAACCGTGAGATGCACATGAAACAATACGTGATCATGGACATGGATGCAAAGATCTGAAACATTCACATAAAATTCATGCATAATCTTTGTAAAACAGTGTATTATGATCTAAATGATGAGAAAAGAAAGAATAAAACATGCCTTGATCGAAAAAGAAGTGGAGATACGTGTTACCGGAGCGAAGGACAATTGAGAAGACCACACCTTTGAGTTTCAATCCAAAACCTTGCAAATTTCGGTCACCTTAGGGAGAAAAGAGGCTGAAGTCGGCTGATGAGAGGAGCGGCTAGGGTAATTTTCGAAATTATGGTGAAGGGTGAATGAAAAGTGTACAAAAAAGCCCTTACACCTTGTTTTATTTAAGGAAATAAAAGCCCATTAATAAACTAGCCCTCCTTTAATTAAAAAGGCTTAAAAACATTTAAAATTCAGACTTCAAGCCTTTAAATTTCGTAATATATGGCCTCTCAAATTTCAAAGTGTAGTAAAAGTCATAAAAATGGTCCGTATAGGCGAAAAAGGGACCCCCTCGATAACCGTGCATAAAATCTCATTTTTTTGAAAATTGTGCATAAAATAAAAATATTTTGCTTTAAAACATGTCTAAGTGCTAAAACATTAAAATATTTTCGATTTGGTCGTCTCCGGACTCGTCCCCGCTTACCGGTCTCAAACCGTACCGTAAAGTGACATGCACAAGGCGAATCATAACATCATATAATCACATACATGACATGAAAATCATACTAACATAAAGTTTTTCTCCTAGTCATGCGCTCATTTCTACGTAATCCGAATTTTGGGATGTTACAGTTACCTCCACGACAATACCAGCTCCGTCTTTATCAAGCTTGATGGATGACTCATCGGAGTAGCAGCTGAACACTTTTCCATCCCAAACTTTTCAGTAGCTCTTTGGTAAACTTATCTTGGTTGATGAAGATACCAATCTCAAGCTGTTTAACTTGTAGTCCGAGGAAAAAACATCATCTCACATATCATGCTTATCTCGAACTTATCATGTATCAGCTTAGAAAATTTTTAACACAACGTTGGATTAGTCAAGCCAAAAATGATGTCATCTACATATATTTGAACATAAAACATTATTTTCTAACAATATAACTATTTGATAATTTTTTCTCTCTTTATTCTCTCTCTATGCGTATGTGTATATTTAAGGATATCCATCGTTAAGCATATATATCTTCATCTTTCACTACCTCAACTACAATCACTTTATTACATAGAAACTATCTCTAACACATGTCATACTATGGACATCATGTATTTGTGATTAACGAATTTTTTTCAATTCACGTTACAATATCCATGTTTAATGATGATCTCAGCGTGCTGAACTGATCGAGTGTCATTAGTCTGATCGAGTTTTGTGCTGATCTGGTGCGAGCTGAGCTGATCTGGTGCGAGCTGAGCTGATCTAGTGCGAGCTGAGCTAGTCTGATAGTTCTGTACTGTTGAGTAGCTCGTAGTGGTTCGAATAATGCGAGCTGATTTGATGCCTCAGCTGGATGATGTAGCTTGTTGATATTTCCCGTGATGCTTGAAAAGCTCTAAGCTGATCTGAGGGTCCCGTGCTGATATGTTGACGCTGAGCTGATGTGGTGTTGTGCGTGCTGGACGTCCCGAGCTGGTATCAGCTTAGAGATCTGTGCTGGTCGATGATTACTGTAGATCAGATCGGGAGAACTTACGTTATATATTAAGTGTTGACCAAGAGTCGGCCATTTGTCGACCATAAGATATATCGTATACTTTGAGAGCCCGAGCTGGTATCCCTTCGCGAAACCCTCTTCATTGTTCACCGGACCCTTATCTTTTCTGATTGCCGACGGTAGACGGCTCAGCTTGGAGCAAGGTTGGTACTGTTGGGATCATCTCTCCAAACATGTCTTTTCCTACTAATCTTTAGGCCGGTGGTTGGCCGGAGAAGGAAGCGCGATGATGGCTGAAGCGTACTGGTTTTTGCCTTTTTCGATCGATTTGTTCTTTGGTTCAGGTAACATCGACTTGTTGGTGTTAGTCTTCATCCTCACCTTTGTTTTGAGACCAGCATGGTTTACTTTGGAGTATAGCTGAGCTAGTCTGAGCTGATTTGCCCTAGGTTGCATTCTAGTTAATTTCCTCGAGCTGAGTTCATTTAGAGGGAACAAATTTTGATATGACGTAGTTATTTCCAGTTCAGGGTGTTCTGTAGTCCGTGGTGTAGCTTCCCGAGCTACTGGTGACTCTTGTGGTTTATAGCGTGATTTCTCCACCCTGGTAGCTTTATCGGTTCGTGCGTGATTTGTTGTTAGTTTCCCGAACTGTTAGTTTCAATGGAGCTTCTACCGAGATTTCTTCACCTCGTTGACCAGTGCGCTAGGGGTGAGGTATTTGGTAAGAGATACCTGAGGTACGGATTGGAACTGGTATTTACAACTTTCGTAGAGTATAATTATGTGCTATGTAATGAATCTATGATGTTTCCTGCGTTGTATTGGCGTGTGATTGCATATATATACATGTTATGGCATCGAGCATAAACACACATATTGGGCGTTGAGTTTCATTCTCAGCCGTTGCATTGACACTTGGTTTAATTTGTACTCTCGTGGAGTGGTTTTGTGTTTCATACTCACGAGGGAGAGCACTAAGGATGCGCTGGGTCGCTCCCGCCCCCTCAGCTTGTTGTGGTCTGGATAGGTGGTGGCGAGGGTTGTAGTGCACCTTTTTTTGTCATCGCGGCCGGGCGGTGCCACAGTTAATTCAAAACCATCAAATAGCTCTTGTGCTACTAGAACCGTTTCATATTACAAAGTGGTATGATCCGAATGCTAGATGTGATTACCATGCTGGCTCTCGACGATGAGCCACATGTATTTTTCATTGGGAATGTCCGGGTAGCTCCCGAATTCCCGATGATGTTGCCACATGTTGCTCTTGACCGTTTCATTTGGCCTCCGGTTTTGGTACCCGATGTTTCTTGCTACCGGACATACATTGCATAGGACGTCGTATATATTATACACACTTCGTTTGCTGTTTTACTTTGTTCTCAGTACTGGGGTTTGACCATTTTCTTTTGGGACTGTTTTGGTTGTGTTGTTACCATTATAGGTTATCCAAGTACTTCAGCTTGGCCAGGAGGTGCGTCGGTTAGTGGAGCCCCTTAGGAGTTGATCGAGTGCCCCAATTATATATATGTATATGTATATGTATATGTATATGTGTATGTATATAGTGTCGATTCATTACCAGTGGATGTCCTGAGCAGTTGTTGTGGTTGTATTTGAATTAACGTTGTTATTGTTGGATTTTATATACTTGTTTTGTTGACTGGGAGATTGGATGTTGTTTACCATTTACCTCTCTGTATGTCTTGTGACAGGTTAGCTCTGCATGTGATTATAAACAATTTTAAATGAACTAGTATCTCGATTTTGAGTATTCAAATACTTATACTCGTTATTTTCATATCAGGCCTAAAGAAAAATTTTTAACCCGCATTTATCACTGATTATGTGCTTAATCTTGGATTATGAGCACCGGACCTAACACAAACAAGCCAAACTCAAGCTCAAACTCTCGAGCCACCTAGACGAGCCGAGCTCAAGCTCAAGCCTACGAGCCATATAATCGAGGCAAGCTCGAGCTCTAGGTAAACCCGAGATCCGTCGTGGACAAGGCTGAAGACCCATTGATCGGGTATAGACCCACCCCACACCTCATTTGACCGGATTTAAAAACCCACCCACACCACGTTTGATCGGGTTCTTGAGGTGGTTTTATGTGAATACGGTTTGAACCCAACCCATTGCTATCTCTAGAAAGGGCCAAGAAGAATTGAAAGCAAAAAGGTCCTGACCCCATGCATGGTCTAGACACACAAAATCTGACCGGCCCCTGACCCAACATCGTGTATGGGTCTTGTGCGTTCTGGTTGAAGAATTGAAACTGAGAACAAAAATGAATGTGTCCGGACCAAGGCACAGGTCCATGTCTTACCCAAAATAGTTTTCCTTTTTTCTACCCAGAAAATCGGAAATTGCAGGAAACAAATATTGGGCTTGGTTTTTTTAAAGGTTTGAACTCAAGAAACTTAGGGAAAAAAAGTGTTTTCATGGAAAATATATAAAAGGGGACCAGCCGAAACTTTGAGGACTTACGCAACATTTGAAGCTAAAAAGAATTGAAGACATTTAGGACAAGAGGTAAGATCGGAGTTCATGCATCTGGATAATTTACTTGAACTTGCGATACAAAAATAATATATCAAATTTTGAGGGCCAGGAAGAGAGCTATACAAATGCGGCTCTTGTTGTTGCGCCTGGAAACATCAAGAGGACAACACCAAAGGCTCCAAAAACTGAAAGAGCCTGGCTTAAGAAAAAGGCCATCCACAAATAAGAATTGTTTATAACCTCTAAAAAAAATTGATTATGAGATTTTA
This sequence comes from Dorcoceras hygrometricum, assembly GCA_001598015.1. Classification (NCBI taxonomy): domain Eukaryota; kingdom Viridiplantae; phylum Streptophyta; class Magnoliopsida; order Lamiales; family Gesneriaceae; genus Dorcoceras; species Dorcoceras hygrometricum. The sequence goes on from KV005081.1 coordinate 203,316, forward strand.
TGAAGAAAAATCTCAATCACTTATCTACAGTGGTTGCAGGAAAGGAATACAACTCATATATGGTGTTACCTTAAAATAGCCATTTTCAATACACTTGATCTATTTACCACCTCTTGCTTTAGCTCAAGAAAGCCCTCTAAATCTCTCATGATTACTCCTTAAATCATAGGGGTATCGTTTCTTGATGCTTTGTAAATATCATACATCACATTAATTTTAGCAAACAACTGTTAAAATTCTTCAATCACATTAAATGTTCCTCAAGCTCGAGTGATACATAGTGACGCTCGATCTTCATTTCACTGTTTACTGTTGGCATTTATTCAGTGAGGTTAGAGAACATCCAAAGCAATCTCTACCAACTGAATGATTCCACTCAACCTTGATGCCTTGTGGGAGGGCATGAATGAAAATCCATCAACAAGCTTGGTGCACTTCAAACCCCATTTCACCATCAACAACTCAATTAAGTGATGCCCACTGTAACAAGTATAACGAATCAACCAATTTTCCAATTTAAAGAGGGAATTTGACAGGACTGTAGCCCAGGATTTCATCCTGCCGTGGTAATCTTTATAAACGAGGCACTAAAGACGATCCCTTGCTTTGAAGTTCAAAGTTTCTTGGAAGGTTTCTTTGCACGTTGAATTTGTGAACACATAACTCTACGCATTATTCAATTTGAGGGGAGAAAATCAAAACTCATGCATGTGCTTCTTGATTCACATCTTATAATACCAAAGTAAGCATTGTCCTCTTGAACACACTCATAGCTTTGACATTAAGATATCCGACTCTACATAGAATAACTCTTCCTAGGAAAAATAAGAAAATTAGTTTTAATTGTTATTCTCACAGCCTAATAATGACCTTTTTTTCGTGAGGAATTGCTTTTGACTTTCTTCATTTATTTGCTTTCTTAAATGCTTTGAAGGTATAATAAACCTCAATCTTATAGCAATGCAACATGAATTCTAGAGCATCAAAATTTTTATATTTCTTCTACACCATTTCAACTGAATCTCTTGGATCCTTTCGCAATTTTAAATTTTTATTATTTCAACAAATTTTCATATTAAGAGTTTCCAAAAACGTAGAGTTGAAGTTAGCCAAGATTTTTAGGCGTCAGCAGACAGTGTTCTTGCTACCTCTAATAAAAACCACGAATTTCATATAATTTTTCTGTTCATTAAACCCACCAACACCTATTTGCAATTGAAAAGGAAAGGATATATAATTCAAAATATACATACGTTTTAAGTTAGAAACAACTTATTTACTATGTGCTATGTTTGCATTCTTATTTTCTCAAGAGACATTCTAAGTTTTATTTCAACTACTATAATAAATATGTTTACAGTGTCTCACACAAAATCCTAGCTCTGCCACTACATATACCCAAGTGCTGCAGCTAATGTTCAGTAGCTAAGAAAAGGAAATGAACATTGACGAAGTAGTTTACCTTCTGTTGTGATAGGTTGTGATGAAAACAGAACCCGAATGTTTGTGGAGTAAAAATGAGACAGTTGCAAAAAGATCATCGAATGCTTAGCACCAATATGCAATACAACAATATGCAGTTCACTAATATGGAAAAAGAAGTTAATTTAATACAATCCAGAAAGGAACCATCAAACTTACTAGAAGAATCATACAGAACATCAGCTCCAAGAATGATACTAGGCTGCAAAGTGAAGATAGGAGCATCCCATACACCCCATGTTAGCCCCATCACCTACATCGAAGGAACCACAGTTACTAAGAGATGCATTAATCTATGACTACATTTGGCATCAATTTCTATGTCTGGGAAAAGCACGATGATAGGATAACAAATCATTTTTAAAAAGATCGAAATTTACTTTACACTCAATATCATTCAATTCACACACCCTCCTCATATTCTGCAACACCTGTGCATCGTGAAAAGAAAACAATAACATAATTTTAGTGTAAAAAATCATTTACTCATTTTGAAGCCTAATATCATTTAGATATTAGAAAAGGGAGTATTTAGATAACATTTTGAAAATTACAGGTCTATTTTCAACATGTTAAACAAACAAAATAGAAGACTTAGAAGACCAGAATAATACCTCCGATCCATTTGAGTCATCGGTAAGTGTTACATCTGCACCCACTTTGACAGCAACCAATCCAGGCAAAGAAGTTCCAGCACCCAGCTGTTGATGAGAAAGTAGATTCGAAAAAAATTAAAGAAACATGTTACCGAAATAACTTAAGCAGAGTTAGTTCTATGTGTTCGAGAGACAGTGCAGCTGACAATTCGACTTACCTCAACAACATTAGCCCCGGAAAATCGTGACTTCTGCTGCCAAATATACTCAGCTAGAATAACACTACATGGCCATACAAACAATCCATATTCTTCTTTCATGTTCTGAGATGAAATCAACAAATATAAGGAGTCAAAGCATACGACTTCACGTTTAGGTTTCATTTATGAGATTTATATAGATAAAAGGTTTGGTACTTGTGTACTCAAACGAATTAAGTAAAAAGACTAGCTCAAATTAGTTCCTAGATATTAGATATCCTAGCAAATCAAAATAATTCAAACAAGTGCAATAGGTTATTAGAGATTCTTGAGCCATCCTGCAAATCCAAGCAAACATCCCCAGATTCACTCTGTCAAATTCTGTGCCTCTGGTGGGGATGATTACCTCAATGATGCAGATGGAGAAACCATCTTCAGTTTCACCAAAATGATGTTTAGATATCGTGGTCATGTCATGGTCAAGCAATGATTCAGCAAATTCTACTTCGCCGTTCTCTGTGAATGGTTCCTGAAAGGGGAGCAAAATCTCAAAGATGTTTGCGCACTCTCTCAATTAGGAATTAGGTAGTCTTTTGGCACCACCATTTTGAGATGCAAGTTTCAAACCAGTTCTTTTGGCAATCTTAACTTTGTTTCTTAACCAAACACCTTAGCGTTTCTTAACCAAACACTTTAGCGAAAAGGTAACTGATCTACACAATATTTTGAACAATAATGAGCATTTTCTTCACCAACAAACTTTTATGCAATAAAAGCACATTCCTAGCATCTACATCCTACAAAACCAAGATACTACGGACTCTGCTAAACCTCTAAATACAAGACCTAGCTCAACCAATGGTTTCAAAAAATGGGTTTGCTGAAAACCATTCGTTTTTTTATTATTATTTTGCAGCACAACGAGTTTCTTGTTTAGAAAAATAAGTCAATCATTAGAAGGTAAAGCTGAAGTTGCACTTCTTTGGTGATCAATCTTCATCGAAATCCCTCAAAAGACTGTTTATTTGGAACAAAAACGCTATAGTGCCGGAATTCAGTATTATATCACTCAAATCTACATGTTCGTTCGTTTATCAAAACAAATAGATGAAGAGAATGATTTTCTTGTCTTGATGTTACATTTCAACTTGATTAAATTGAAATCTGCGTTATGAATAAGGAAAAAAAAGCAAGAAAAGAAATTACAGAGCTAAATTTATACTTCGAATTACCTCACTCTCTTCACTGTTCGAATCCATTCCTCTTGTATTTTAGCTGTGGACAAGGAGGTGTGCAGCACGGTACCCGGCGCAATTTAGCTGAAACGGACAACGGGCTTCTGAGATTTGGGCCTTTTGCAATCTAGCCCCGGTGCCCACATATCCAGCCGTGTGAGCCCGATCGTTATCATATGTTGCGAGATGATGAGGTGGAGCTGGATCGAATCTTGAGTTATATTGAGTATTCATTGTAGATTTTGGATAGGAACAAGAAGCGGCTCAGGAACAAAGCCATTTCTTGGATGATGGTCAAGTGGAGCAAGCGTGGAGAAAAGAAACTACATGGAAAGTAGAGGAGAAGATGTGGTCAGAATAGCCACATCTATTTGAGCATGCATTGTATTAACCCATGTAATCTTTTTGCTTGTTGTTGTCTGCTGTGTTATCTAAACTGTTGGTTAATAGCTGTTCTATGTATTTTAGAGTTGTTGAGTGTTGTGTTGTTTTCATTTAAGCTAAGTTCTGGTTTATGTGGTTGCTGCTGGTGTTTCGTTCAGCTTTGGTGTATAGTTTGAGTTCTGGAGTTTGCTGGTTGATTTCGAGGACAAAATCTTTTTCTAGTGGGGGAGAAATGTAAGATCTGGAAATTAGTGGATTAATTAAGGAGATTAATTGAGTTTAACGTGGATCAGATCAGACGTGAGCTGATTTAAGTGAAATAGTTCAGAGTTGAATTGCTTTGTGGAGCATGAGCTATTTTTCCGTCGCGAGCTGTTTGAGGGAAAACATCGTGGGAGTGAGCAGCTGTCAGGCCCGGTGCTCTCAAAAACCAAAGTGTCGCACAAAACGAGAAAATACGACGAAACCTTAAAAGGTGGATTAAAAATTTCTTTCTAGGCCTGAACAAAATACAATTCAAAATACATTAATACTCAAAGTATAGATTTTCGACTCCAAATCTCTACAACAATATCAATACCAGAAATGCATATAAATATCTCAGCAGATAATAACCTTCAATACAAGCATTCACACAGGATATCCCCTGATAAACTGACTCAATTCAATATAAATAACTGGGACTCAACAAAGGACTCTATCAGTCGACGCACCGCTCGGTCCAGTTGATTTACCTGAAGAACCTGCAAAGGCCAAATACAAGACCAAAACCAAAGTATAGATTTTCGACTCCAAATCTCTACAACAATATCAATACCAGAAATGCATATAAATATCTCAGCAGATAATAACCTTCAATACAAGCATTCACACAGGATATCCCCTGATAAACTGACTCAATTCAATATAAATAACTGGGACTCAACAAAGGACTCTATCAGTCGACGCACCGCTCGGTCCAGTTGATTTACCTGAAGAACCTGCAAAGGCCAAATACAAGACCAAAGCAGTCCCCAAAGGGAAAAACAACGAGGTCAAACCTCAGTACAAAGAGCATTCATAAAACACAATCGAAATAAGACATGCAATATCTCAAGACGTGCAATGCATGATGGGTACAACGAAGACTCATCGGCTGTCAAATAGTTCACAACAGACTCAGCTGTGATTCATAAAATCAAGGAATCAGTGGATACATCACATGTGAGAGTATGGGAGCTATCCAGTCATCTCACATGCAGTACCAGCAGCACAAAGTCTCAAAGCTCAACCCAACTAGTGTCATTCAGCTTACTGAGGGGTGGGAGCTACCCACTGGACCTCAGGGTAGACCCAATCTCGCAGCGGGGAGTTGAGGGTACGGGAGTCAGCCGACACCACTCATTTTATTTTCAAAATCAGCATGTTTTGGGATCGATTTAATCGTGCATACCCTCTATTATTGTGCAATGACTAGTTATTCGATCAATAACCAGTGCTAGAGGGTGTAACCAGATCGAATGACAAGACGCAGGGCTCAGCCAGAAGTTGAAGCCGGGTTCGCAAAGATCAAGCTGGTTTCAGCTTGAGTTGAAACCAGCCCGATACAAAGCGAGCGCTAAACATGTTGATTCCAGCCGGAAGGCCAAAACCAGCTCGACACAAAGACCGAACGATCTGGTTAACTTAACTTGAGCTGCAATAGCTCAGTGTTCTTGAATACTCTGTGCACGGAGATACAGATTGAGTAATGTAAGTAAAACATGCGGAAATAACTCAAACTGCACTCTATCGTTCGAAGCCCAATTAAACAGTTATAAACGCGTAAGAAAATATGAGATGCGTATGAATGAAAGTACTGAAAACAGTAAAGAAAGATACGCTGAATTTGTTTCTGGAAGTTCGGAGCTCAATCTCCTACATATCCCCTTCTTCCGCCACGGGAAGGATCCACTAGAAGACTTTGATTACAACGACTCTCGCTGCAACCCACTCTCTACGACCAGCAGCCGCAAGAACTCCTAGTTTCTACCCAATGCACACCAGCCCCGCAGACTGTGTGACTAATATCACTTCTTTTTCGCCTCAGTGAGAAAGTGTAACATCCCGAAATCCAGATTACATAGAAATGAGTGCATGACTAGGGGAAAAATATTTTTAGATGATTACATGCCTTATTATATGATTTAGTTATGATTTTATGCTGCATGGTATGCATAGCCTGCTTGAGCTATGGACGTGTGGACGAGATTAGGGTCGACCGGAATAAAGATAATTGAGATTTTTAAGTTATGAGATTTTAAGAATGAATATATTTTATTTTAAGCAAATATTTTTGGAAATTTGGATTTGGGAACCCGTTTTTCGCCTATACGGGCTGGTATTTGAGTGTTAAGGCACTTTAAAATTTTAGGAGGCCTAGATTTCGAAACTTTATAATTATTAAAGCCCAAGTATGAGTTTTTAAACACCTTTTTATTTAAGTAGAGGGGCATGCTTGTATTTTGCACCATTAAAACAAGAAGGGTCATTATAGGCACACTCATTATTTCTTAAACACAAATTAAATTCAAACCTAGCCTCCAATACATGCACCAGCCGTCTTCTCCTCTCCCCCCACACACAATATTGTTAGAGTAGATGCCCAACTAGCCAACTTGTGGCGTGTGGGTTTATAGACTCTTGTATATGACAGTCTTTATATATGATATTCGCATTTGTTTATGGCATTCTTTATCTTCGTTATGTTTATATAATGTTAACAATTGTGTTGGATAAAGACCTAGAATACACCATAGTGTTTGTTAGATGTGATAGTGGGTATGACGGCTATCATGAAACACATCTAATAGTCACTGTGTATTCTGAATTAGTTCCTAGTCGATTGGGCCGTCAAAATGAGGATAAGGCCGCCCGAGCTTGAGACTAGTATCTGAGATGCGAAGTACCATATTTCATTGGTAGGGAACATTGTGATGTTCTGAGCATGCAGATAGATAGTGACCTGGTGATCTATCGAACTATCCTCGTTCGGACTTTCCAAGTGGTTACCATTTGTCGAGTGGATAAGTCCGAGGTCTTGGTTGTACTGATTAGTCATCACGACTCGAAACGTCATTGAGACTCTACATGATAGGCGTCTCACTTTGACCCGTTTGCCGACTCACTTGGGGTCATTAGGCGGCGGGGTTGGGTGAGACCCCGATGCATGTAGGAGTCGATGCTTCGTTGTCGAGGATTAACCGCTCGCTTACATGCGTGGATATCCTTTGCTATCTGAGGGGATAATAGTGTATAAATCTCTGGCCAGAGTACTAGAAGTGTTTTAGGTAAATGGGTTTACCTAGTTACACTCGCGATGTCACTATTCTATCTCCAAGATGTATGCATAGCTATCGGATCTTTAGCGACTCTCGATTTACCAATGGTCGTTGATCTGATCGGGATATATGGATTGAAAGGACCGGATCTTTAGCGACTCTCGATTTACCAATGGTCGTTGATCTGATCGGGATATATGGATTGAAAGGACCGTACTGTACGCTAACCACGACCAACTGGTTCTTGCAGGCACTATCAGTGATACCTAGGGGATCATGGCGCGATGTTGCTAGGCGCTTTACCATGATCCGTTGGGCAAGTCCGAAATTGTGGTTTCGGAGCCACAATGGTTGTGGGCCCACGGCTAGCTGTATCCTGAACCATTGAGGGTCACAAAAATACTAGATTCAAGATTCATGCACGGAAACTGAGCTCAATGTGTTGAGCATATGAAGAGGATTTTTGGAAGTTCGACTTCCTAAAAGTCAACAAGGGTCAAATCGTGATTTCCCGCTGTTGAGGGGCAAAACGATCATTTTGCACTGGGGTTCTGAAAAATGGTTTTTCAGATCATAATATTCAGTTTTGGAAACTGAGTCGATCGGTCCGATCTGATCGGCGATCGGAGTTGTAACGAAGTCGCAGTGATGGATATCGTCATTTGGACCCGGGCCCGTTGGGCCTGTCCAAGTTCATTACTAGTCTTATTAAAGGAGACTTAGGGCTTCATTATGAAAGAACTCAACTCATAACCTAACCCTAGCTCCAAAGTTGGCCGCCCCCTCCTCTCCCAAAGCCGTCGCCGCCGCCGGCCACCACCATCGCCGCCGCCACCGCCGCTAAGTGATCGGACTTGTTCCGATCAACTTTTCGAGGAGTTTCCGTCCGTGCTGATCTCGTCAGGCCTTCTAGTGCAGGCTGACGAAGGAACCTTGCTTCCGGTCGTGGACTTGATTAGACGTAATCTACCGCCGCCTACAGTTTGAAGTGCCGGTTTCCTCGT
>KV005081.1:224070-237913 GCA_001598015.1 Dorcoceras hygrometricum
GCTGGTAGTAGTTTGCGTTGCGTTGGTTACTGCTGATCAGCAGGCGCGCAAATACGAATGTTGAGAAGCGGCGTCGTTTGAATTAGTTGAAACGCTGCGTTTTGAGCCTTTCGTTGGAGAGGTCAGCTGTTGGTAGCAATGTTTGCGTCAGCAAAGTGACGTCGTTTGGATTTGTGAATGCGTCGTCGTTTTGAAGGATTTCTTGCGACCAGCAGATAGATTATTTTGAGAGAGAGAGCTGTTATCAGCTCTTGGTTGTTTTGCTTGCGAGAGCTGTTGGCAGCTGGTGTTTGCTACGGCGTCGTTTTGATAAGTTGGAACGGTGTCGTTTTGAAGCGTTTTCGTGCGATTGTTGTTTAGTCGTTGCTGCTGATTTTACGAAGGGAATAGAGGGTTGCTGCTGATAGACTTCTGCTGATCATTTTGATTTATTTTAATGAATCAGCAGGCGAGGCTCTTCGAGGTATTTATAGAAGTGTTGATCGACACTTAGAATTATTTTGAATCAGCCATTTCTTATCTTCTTCTCCAAACCCTCGTCGAGCTACTGTTCACCGAGACATTTCTTCCCTAGATTTCCATCGCTTCCAGCCTATGTTTTTGGAGATCTTAGTGGCGCTGGATTCCCCTTGCTTAGCTCTTTCGTTTGCTACCCATTTGAGAAGTTGGATTGCGCTGGAAGTGGAAACGCGAAGCTGCTGGACTTTGAAGCTTTTGAGAAAAGTCTGTGTGTGCGTTCTTCTGCTAGCGTGAGCTTTTGGGTGAGCATTCTTGTTAGAATTGAGCTCTGTTCTGGTAGCTAATGCCTGAATAGAAGTGTAGGAATTTAATTAGACTTCTGGCCGTAGGATTAGCGTATTTATGATGAGAATTGAGCTAAGATATTAGCTATGTTGTAACAGATTTCAGCTTCCAGGAAGTTTCCTGCTGCGTGATTTGAGCCAGGAGGAATCTGTTAGGTAAATTGAAGAGGAAAGGTACGATTGAGCGGCCCCTTAGCAGCTTGAGCGTGAACATGTCTATGTTTCGATGTTGTGAATTTCTGTTATGTGGTTTACGTGACTTTACATGCTGGAATGGATTGAGTTATGTTTTGATTCACGTATTTTGAACTGTATGCATCTAGCTTGGATATTGAATGGCATTCATGCATACATCTTGAGCCTGATGTATAGATTTGATTTGATAACCTGATTGGGTGCCACGTTGTGACTGGTCGACTGTTGAGTCGTGCCCGAAAAGTCCAACGCTATCGTCGGAGCGGTGACTACCGGATGCGAGTGTCTACCGCCGAGCTGTGATGGGCTGACGGGCCCCGATGATCACGGACCGATGATTTCCACCGGCTGATTGGCTGTGTGTGGTATAGAGGCTTGATTTGAGTTGCCAGTTGATAGACTGGTCTAGCTATCCGATTTCTTGATAGCCCTCATGCATTCATAGCATTGATTTATAGCATGTTGCATGTTTATCTGCTTTGATAGCTCTTCGTACTGAGGCTTGACCTCGTACTTCTTTTCTTGCTTTTGTTGTTGGGTCTGTGTTACCCATTTGCAGGAGCATTAGGTAATCAAGCTGGGCCGAGTGGAAGTTCAGCTGGTCGATCCCCGCGTCCCTGAGTCCCAGTCTATATATGATATGTATTGAACCGGGGGATGCCCCGTGTTATCATGTATTGGGGGATTTTTATTTGGTTGAAATACTTGTTGTGTTGGAGTTTGAGTCAACTCGTATTTTGTTATCGCTATTTTGAATGTATGATTTGAAGTTCAGGCCTATTGTATTTCAAAAATTTTTAAGCCCTAATTTTAAGCTTCCGTGTTTATGCGCTTATTATGTGTTAATTGTTAGTAATTAGCACGGGGCCTGACAATTTCATAAGACCATATTTAATTAAAATTAGGCAAAATATTTAAAGGGATGAACATTCGTTTCATCGAGTCTGTAAGGAGCGTTGTTTAGCCTAGTATTAGTGAGCTAGGCGGATCAAACCTTGACCGAAGTAGAAAAATGTAGAAGCCCGTAAATGTATAATTAATCATATATGTAGTATGTTATGTACGTAAATGTTTTAAAGGAAAGAATTAATTATACATTAACGGGCTAAACTTTTAAATTGCATGATTTTAAGAAATGCACGCATCATGAGATTTTATGAAACGATCAGGCATGTCTCTTTTAAGATAAAACCCGAGGGATTGAAGTGATGTGGCAAAGTTTAATGATGGGAGCTAGCCGGATAGCCGGGCCCGGGGATCCCCTGTTTTAATGTATGATTATGAGTCTATGGATCCATGTGTTGACATCATGGTGAAGTGGCAAGCATAGAGGTGTGACATATAGGGATCCCGGCTTGAGGTCGGGTGAACCACACCGCCACGTACGTTGGTTATTTCGACTGATCAGTCACTCGCCCGCTCACATTCACGGATACGACTCATACTTTTTTCATGTTACATTACGTCATGCCTTATGTATGTTTATGTTACGTATGTACGATATGAAATGTATGAAGAGGTGCTTTAAGATCATGCACACATTCAGGTTTTTAACGCTATTTTAGTACAAGTGTGTGCTTGCATGCGATTTTATTAGTATGTACTTTGTTATGTATTACGATAGAACATGCTGAGCCTCTAGGCTCACTAGGTTTAAATGGTGCAGGTGATGATCCTATCGTTGAGTATATTCCGACTGGCGGTGAGGATCTCTGAGCGCCTGTTGCAGCAGTGCCCCATGACCGCCTTTATGATTCAGTTTTGTCATGTTGCAGTAGAGCAGTAGATACTAGTTTTTAAACATGTTGGTTTTCAGTATGCTTTTACTCGAGGATTTATTGTGTTGGATGTTTTTAACGTTTTCAAATATTCCTCTATTTATGCTTAAAGTATTTTGAGAAAATGATTTAGAAACGTTTTAGAAGGGAACGATCCATTCGTTATATTTAAAGTTTATGCTTCCGCACATGTTTTAAAAAAAAAAATTTCTAGAGTCTGGTTCGTTTCAGTTGGTATCAGAGCGATGGTTCTGGTGGGGTACTTGCCTGCTGCGTGGAGCTCAGAAGTCGCACTATCAGTCTGTGAGTTTTGTTATTTTAGTATTTATGTTTATGTTTGCATGATGCATGATTTAGCCTTGCATGAGTTTTTGGCCTTAGGATTTTAAAAATAGACGCTTAGTTATGCACTTAGATTTACGTGATAAGGTTTTGGTGTGCATGATGCCTCCCAGACGTGCTATCGGTACGTAACTTAATTTTGGGGACGAAATTTCTATAAGGGGGGAGATGTAACATCCCGAAATCCAGATTACATAGAAATAAGTGCATGACCAGGGGGAAAATATTTTTAGATGATTACATGCCTTATTATATGATTTATTTATGATTTTATGCTGCATGGTATGCATGTGCTATTTTTCAGCCTGCTTGAGCTATGGACGTGTGGACGAGATTAGGGTCGACCGGAATAAAGATAATTGAGATTTTTAAGTTATGAGATTTTAAGAATGAATATATTTTATTTTAAGCAAATATTTTTGGAAATTTGGATTTTTATAATTATTTTGGAGGGGAACCCGTTTTTCGCCTATACGGGCTGGTATTTGAGTTTAAGGCACTTTAAAATTTTAGGAGGCCTAGATTTCGAAACTTTATAATTATTAAAGCCCAAGTATGAGTTTTTAAACACCTTTTCATTTAAGTAGAGGGGCATGCTTGTATTTTTCATCAATAAAACAAGAAGGGTTATTATAGGCACACTCATTATTTCTTAAACACAAATTAGATTCAAACCTAGCCTCCAATACATGCACCAGCCATCTTCTCCTCTCCCCACACACACAATATTTCGAAAATTCCAGCCATATAAGGAGCTTGGTGACCCATAGCTGGTTGCGCCCCGATCTCGCGTCTACAACGTTTGTACCTCGCAGATCCACGTTTCCTTCAACCCAGGCATGTGATATCAATTCCCTTGCTCAAAATTTAAATCATAATAACCTTTTTTATGAAAATTATGCATGAATATTGTGTGTATGCCTCGGATCTTTACCTCTATGTTCATAGTTCATGCATGAGACTCACGGTTTTTGACATGTTACGCTTTCTTCTCTTGAGGCTTCGGTCATGGAAATTTCCAGGGGTGTTGGCTCGGTTCTAGGGGTTCCTAGGGGACTCATGGTGGTTTAGATCAAGGGAGGATAGTGGCTAAGGGTTCGGGAGAACCACATCATGCAGTAGAAGTCTGGCGCATCGCGCCGCTGGGCTGGTGCGTCCACTTGCAGAGGTTCGTTCTCACTGGTCGGTCCATGGTTTGAGGTAAGGTCAGTAACGTTAGAACCGCCTGGACCTGGGGGTGGTCCAGTCGGAAGGGCTCCGTCATTGGTGGCCGGATAATGGAGAACGAATGCGAAGACCAGCAGGTGGTCGCGACGGTGCAGCATGGCTGGAGCGTCCACTTGCAGCGACCAGTTCTCCCTGGTTAGCCAACGGTTTGAGCCAAGGTTGGTCTCGTTAGAACCTTCGGGACCTGGGGGTGATCCAGCCGGAAGGGCTCCGGCAGTGGTGGCCGGATCAGGGAGAACGAATGCAAAAACCAGAGGCTGGTCGTGGCGATGGCTGCTTAGGTGTGTGTTTTGGTCTAGGTTTATTTTTGGAGAATTGGTTCGGTCTAAGTGAACCGGTTTCGGCTGGTTCAGTTGGATCAGATCGGTTCTTCGAGTCTCGAGTCAAATATTTTAAAATGGGGTCAAGTTATTTTAATTATGGATCTGTTATTTTTATTAATGTGTCAAAGGTTCAATTTTAAAGAAAATAGCCAGAAGTTTCAAAATTGAGTCAAACCTTTTAAATAATTTAGTTAATCCTAATTTTATGTATTTAGTCAAAAATTATGGCTTTAGGATTTTATTGGAGTCAAAAATCGATTTTCAGGATTTAATTTGGTCAAAATCGATATTTTGGTCAAAATCGATATTTTGGTCAAAATCGGCTTTTGAGGTCAAAATCGGCTTTTGAGGTCAAAATTGATTTAAATTGATTTTAAAGGTCAAAATCGATTTTTTAAGTCCAGATTGATTTTAAGAAGTCAAAATTGATTTTAATTGGTCAAAATTAGCCTTGATTTTCATAAGCCCATTTTTAATTAAAATTAGGCAAAATGTTTAACGGGGATGAACATTCGTTTCATCGAGTCTGTAAGGAGCGTTGTTTAGCCTAGTATTAGTGAGCCAGGCCCCGGGATCAAACCTTGACCGAAGTAGAAAAATGTAGAAGCCCGTAAATGTATAATTAATCATATATGTAGTATGTTATGTACGTAAATGTTTTAAAGGAAATAATTAATTATACATTAACGGGCTAAAGATCAGTCTTACCCTTCCCCTACCGCCGACCCTATCCCCAGCAGAGATAGTATTACCCGTTAAGATCTGGCATCACACTTTTACAGCCCACATGGCCAACCAGATCAAGCGGCGCAACGTCAGCAGCTTGACGTACGAGAAATTCCCAGGAGTCACGCTTCCCTCACCTCTGCTGATTCCAATTCCAGCAAGCTACAGTAAGGTTGACCTGCGTTGACTCCGCTACAATAGCGTACTGCTAACAGCTTTGCATCAAAATCGCTACGATCGAAATCCCAAAAAGAAACGCAACGTTCAAAATCAGCAGGGACTTCAAAATCTACGTGATCAATTCCCAAATCAAATCAATTAATCACTAATCCAAATTCTCAATCCTCACATGCACGCATCATGAGATTTTATGAAACGATCAGGCATGTCTCTTTTAAGATAAAACCCGAGGGATTGAAGTGATGTGGCAAAGTTTAATGATGGGAGCTAGCCGGGTAGCCGGGCCCGTGGATCCCCTGTTTTAATTTATGATTATGAGTCTATGGAACCATGTGTTGAAATCATGGTGAAGTGGCAAGCATAGAGGTGTGACATATAGGGATCCCGGCTTGAGGTCGGGTGACCACACCGCCACGTACGTTGGTTATTTCGACTGATCAGTCACACGCCCGCTCACATTCACGGATACAACTCATACGTTTTTCATGTTACGTTACGTCATGCCTTATGTATGTTTATGTTACGTATGTACGATATGAAATATATGAAGAGATGTTTTAAGATCATGCACGCATTCATGTTTTTAACGCTATTTTAGTACAAGTGTGTGCTTTCATGCGATTTTATTAGTATGTACTTTGTTATGTATTACGATAGAACATGCTGAGCCTCTAGGCTCACTAGGTTTAAATGGTGCAGGTGATGATCTTGTCATTGATATTCCGACTGGCGGTGAGGACCTCTGAGCGCCTGTTGCAGCAGTGCCCCGTGACCGCCTTTATGATTCAGTTTTGTCATGTTGCAGTAGATACTATTTTTTAAACATGTTGGTTTTCAGTATGCTTTTACTCGAGGATTTTATTGTGTTGGATGTTTTTAACGTTTTCAAATATTCCTCTATTTATGCTTAAAGTATTTTGAGAAAATGATTTAGAAACATTTTAGAAGGGAACGAGCCATTAGTTATATTTAAAGTTTATGCTTCCGCACATGTTTTAAAAAAAAAAAATTTCTAGAGTCTGGTTCGTTTCAGAAAGGCTACACACACTTGTTTAACGTCTCAGTGTGAAAGACAACTAGACTTGTTTAACATCTCTGTCCAAAGACTACACACACTTCTTTAACGTCTCAGTGCGAAAGACTAACAAACTTGTTTAACGTCTTTATCCAAAGACTACAATGGAGAGTATTGAATCACATTCACTCTAATTTGTTTCGCTCATCTCTCGAATGTGTGTGTATGAGATTTACAGTGTAAGCACAATCTCTAAATGAATTAAATCTCACACACTCTGGGAAGTGCTCCTTGTTCGAGCTGATTTTCTGCTATCTTCCCAGGTTAAGTGTTGTGCATCTTCAAGTGTTTTCTTTTCAGATTTGCACAACACACTCTCTCTGTTATGCACATCTTCAATCTATTTCATTGCGCCTCTTTATAAAGCCTTTATGCAGATTGTAGCCGTTGGACACAAGTTTCTTTCCGTTGGAAAGTCTTCTAGAAAGTTCTGACATAGATGTACCTTATGTCCTTTTGCATTTAATGCTTTGCAGGCTTTGTAGACTATGAGCATGTGCGCACTGTACACATCTGTACCTGATGTGGACAACACAGCAAATCAATTGAACTTTAATAAACTGTCTTCGCATAAGTTCGAGTTCAAATTGTTTTGCTTATTGATCTGATAGATTCTGTTCTTGATTTCTGATCTTCTTCTCTATTCCGTTCTTTGAGCTGATTTGTATTGAGCTTGTTTTCCAGCTGGTTTCCTTCCCAGCTGGTCTTCGAGCTGGTTTGCACTAAGCTTGTTTTCCAGCTGGTTTCCTTTCGAGCTGAGCTTGTTTCCCAGCTGGTTTCCGCCCCAGCTGGTTTCCTCTTTCACAGAACCGCTCTGCTGTCTGGTTGTCCTTAGAAAAATTGATTTTTGGCATACCAGAAACCATATCATGTTGACTCAATTTGGCAATTGTTTTGAAGTTTAGATGATTCATTCTTTGATGCCACAGCCAGCTCTTGGAAGAGTCAGATGCAAGGAAGAACTGTTCAGATTTCAAATGCTCTGACCAATCGATAATGTAGGTATTCCCCAAACGTTTACCTACCAATACAGTCAGACCATTTGCACTCTGAACTGTGCAAGTGTGTTGTTGAAACTTAACTATGTAACCCTTGTCACATAGCTGACTAATGCTAATTAAATTATAACATAAATTATCAACAACTAAGATGTCTGAAATAAAGATGTTACCGTGGATAAGCTTACCCTTACCCACAGTGTTACCGTATGCGTTATCACCAAACACGATTTTTGCTCCTTTGTGTGGGACAACATCTGATAGCAGCTTTTGGTTTCCCGTCATGTGTCGTGCACAGCCGCTGTTCAGGTACCACAAAGTTGATACATCTACTGGTTCGTACCTGTTGTACTGCAATCATACAAACAGCTTTTGGTACCCAATTTTACTTGGGTCCAGATCGGATTACCCCTTTCGGGACCCATACTTGAATTACCTTGACAGTTTTTCCAGTACTAGAGTCCGTGAGGGTCTGTGCATAATTATGGTGAGATCTGTTGAGTGTTGATTTCATATTTTGACCACTCAGATCCCTCTTCGGCTGAACCTTTCTCCAACTAGATTTTACCTTCGTTGAATTACGCCTTAGCTGGTTAGGAGCAAACGACTTAGAACCAGCTTTCGCTTTGTCTTTGTCCAATTTGTTCTTTAGCCAGCTGGGCTTGGAATTCTCAGGTCTTTGATAGCCGATACCAGCTTTTCCTTTATGGTTCAACTTCTGAGAGGTCTGGTCATTATATGTCATCGACTCGCAGCTGTCATATGTCACACTGGCTTTGACAAAGCTCATCTTATTGAACTTGTCGTACACCAGCTGTGACTGGGTACTTGTTTCTCCTTCACTGCTTTCACTACTATTGAAACCGAAGCCAGTTCTATCACTCGCTGGCTTCTGAATTCCAAACAGCTTATCAAGAGAAGCAGAAGACTTGGTACATGAGCTCATTGTCAAATTTAATTTTTCAATTTCAGACTCGAGCTCACAAGACTTTGATCTCAACAATTCATTCTCAGACTTCAGCTTACTCAAATCGATTTTTAAACTGTCAGCTTCACCAAGTTCTACAATACTTGATTCTACTGAACTATTTTTCAAATCATCGTTTTCAGCCTTAACTTCCTCGAATGTGTGAGAAAGCTTCCTGTACTCTTTGACCATATCATTAAGTGCACTGACAAGGTCTTCTCGTGTAAATTCAATGTTAGAGAAGTCGAATACCTCGTCATCAGATGTCTGGTCAGCCATGAGACAGTGAACTTCCTCCTGTTCACTATCGCTTGATGAGGAGCTGCTTGATGTAGAATCTGAATCAGTATCAGCCCAGTTTTTGGTGCTTTCCTCAGCAACCAGTACTTTGCGATCATTATTGCGGCTGGGTCTTTTATCGCCTCTTGTCCTCATCCGTCTATCCTTGGATCTATCCTTGGATCTGTCCTTGGATCTGTCGACAGTTCTCTCATCTGTCTTGTCATCTCGTTTGTATCGATCCTCCTTCTTTTCATCTCTTCTGTATCTGTCTTCCTCCTTGGGCCTGTTGCAATCAGCTGAAAAATGCCCTGGACGTCCACAATTAAAGCAATTCATATCAGATGCAACTTTATCACTTTTATGAATATTATTATAAGATGTAGAAGGGTTGTAGGATATTCTCAGGTATTTCCCAAACTTCTTAACGAAGAGGGACATGACATCATCGCTAAGTTTATCAGCCGTCTTGCTAGTGCTTGGAGAGCACTGTTCAGTCATTGTAGCAGCTAGTGCTTTTGTCAGCTGGGATGTCGAGGGGCCAGCTTCTGCTCTTGTATCCAACTCAAACTCGTAAGCTTTAAGGTTGGCGAATAGATCATGTAGTTCCAGCTTATTCAAGTCCTTCGACTCCCGTATCGCCATCGTCTTTACGTCCCATTCCCTGGGCAACGCTCTCATCACCTTCAATGCTAACTCTCTGTTGCTATACTCCTTTCCTAGACTCATCAGCTCGATAACAACAGCACTGAATCTCTCGTCAAACTCCATCATAGTCTCTCCATCCTTCATTTTGATTGACTCATACTTCTGTTGAGCCACCGTCAGTTTGTTCTCCTTCGTCTCATCATTTCCTTCACATATTTGGGTCAGCTTCTCCCATATTTCCTTGGCAGTGGCGCATGTCTTGATCTTACTGAACATGTTTTTTTCCAGCGTCTTGTAAAGAATATCCCTGGCCACATTGTCCAGATTCGCCTTCTTTTTGTCCTCATTAGTATATTCATGTTTGCTCTTCTCCAAATACTGAGGCTCGCCACCTGATATTGCAAAGGCTAAGTTTGGCTTCATTATATTCATTGGCCCTTCTGTGATAACAGACCACATGTTGTCATCCTGAGCAGCCAGATGCGCCTGCATGCGAATCTTCCAATCATCGTAGTCCTCCTTAGAAAACATAGGAATCTTGTTGTGAGAAGTCGACATTTTAATATATGATAAAACACAAACATCAACTATTCAATACTGATATGCGCAGGCTCTGATACCACTTGTTGGGATCGATTTAATCATGCATACCCTCTATTATTGTGCAATGACTAGTTATTCGATCAATAATCAGTGCTAGAGGGTGTAACCAGATCGAATGACAAGACGCAGGGTTCAGCCAGAAGTTGAAGCCGGGTTCGCAAAGATCAAGCTGGTTTCAGCTTGAGTTGAAACCAGCCCGATACAAAGCGAGAGCTAAACATGTTGATTCCAGACGAAAGGCCAAAACCAGCTCGACACAAAGGCCGAACGATCTGGTTAACTTAACTTGAGCTGCAATATATCTGTGTTCTTGAATACTCTGTGCACCGAGATACAGATTGAGTAATGTAAGTAAAACATGCGGAAATAACTCAAACTGCACTCTATCATTCGAAGCCCAATTAAACAGTTATAAACGCGTAAGAAAATATGATCTCCCTGGCGGGATTCCCTTTCACTGTATCAGCTTCCTCTAAAAGCGTCTTCCCTTTCTCAGTAGCTGATATAGTGAAAGGGAATCCCGCCAGGGAGATGGTCCAATTGATCTGTGCTGATGTAGATTTTCTTGTACAGCTGCGTCAATATGTTATGCAAGATGTTGTTGAATTCTTTCATTCTTTTAGCATTAACAAGATATCTGATCTAGAATCGTTGAGAGAACCAGCAGAAAAAGAAAAGCATATGTTGCTTTGGGCAGAGACAGATTCATTAGAAACTGCTGTCAAGCGCAGAGTGTACATTCTTGCCAAGTATAGAGAAATTCTTCTAAGGAAATTTTTGGATTCACACCATAAAACGTTCTCTGTATACTGTGTACTATTTACCCAAAATAGTACCGATCTTGTCTCCTTAATTCCAGGCAATTGTACGATATGATCGAGACCATTGATTCTCTTCAATTTGAATCGTGATCCCGTTTGAATTGATTTGTTGCTTGCGCCTGAATTCTCTTGTTGTTAATACAGCTTTTCCTTTCTGGAAGAAGATGAATAGTTCATCTTTGATAGAATACGTGACTGTTACTGCTGAATAAATAACGCCAACTAAATCTTTGCAACAATTGAGTGTCCAACTACAGATCGTAACAACGACTGAATGCATGCATAAACCAACGTCTGAATTCTAGCGCTAAACCAAACTCTGTCGTATCAACTAATCCAAACGCTGTGTTGTCCACATCGTATCAACCAGTCTTCCCAAGATTCCTGCGGCAGAAAAAGGGAAGGCACCCCTTTTGGAAAGAGATCCAATAAAGGGCAATCATGTTAAGGAGCAATTTTCTTTGATTCTTGCAGATATAAAGGTTCTTGTACAGTTACGGGAGCAGATTATAGACGATGTAGACAAATTCTTTAATTCTTTCAGTCTCAAGAATTTAGCGAATCTGAAGATAGATGAGTCATATTTTGATAAGGAGGCTCTCATTTTGTCTTGGGCTGAAACAGACTCTACTAGAGTAGCTCTCAACAGGAGGATGTACATATTAACTAAGTACAGAGAATTGTTAATCAGGAAATTTTTAGAAGCAAGGATGATCAATTTTGTCCCAGGTGAAGGTTCTTCTGCTACTGATCTCAAAGTACTGGAGATGCTTTCCGATCTTCATATGTTTGTGGTAGAAGAATTGAAAGAACAGACGATGGCACACGGTCTTAGATGGGAGAAGACGTGTTGCTCAAAAATTTTTGAAGGTCGCCCACGTGATCGAGGTGCTGTAATTGCCAAAACCAACACCAATACTCGATCTACATGTTAGATTAGAACAATGATCTACGTTGATGGAGTTTGGGTGATTGAACCATGTGGTGACCACTGGGTGACGATACCTCGGGAGGTTGTAAGTAATGAGATTTCACGTCAATGCTCGTATGATGATACTCTCACTCCTGCTAGTGAATTTTTCAAGTTGATGAAGAAGCGGTGGGGAGATTTTTGCATAGAGGCCATTGAATTCTCTGTCTCTGGTAAACTCCTACCAGTTGGCTCAATAATTTTTGCAGAGCTTTATCAGTTGTGGAGCCATTTTCCAATTTTGGTTCTCGTAGACAGACAGTCGTTACTCTGGGTTGGTCTCAACTATGTACAGCTTTTGTTCAGTATAGTTCGTTCAGTGGTTTGAGTATAGATGATATTCGCAGTTTTGTTTCAACTATTGCTTTCGAAAGAACAGTGTTCAGAGATGTACAGATAGCTCAAAGTTCAGTTTCTGCCATTCACAGTGTACAGAGTTCTTTTGCTTCAGCCGATAGTCCATATGTACAGTTGCTTTTGGACCAGCGTCCTCTCTCTCCTTCCACCAAAGCTGATTCTTCCATGCACTTTGTTGAAGATGACATTCAGTTGGAAGATGACTCAGCTCCTGATCAGTTTATTTTGACTTCTTCTGCCACAGCTATCTCTGCCTCTATTGCTGCTCTTTGGGAATCTTTCTCCACTCTTGTTGCTAATCAATCGAAGGATTCTCGGACGAATAATGCTATTAACGAAGTGATGTACAAAATCGATCATGTTCAAAGAGTCTTCCTTGATAGCCTTGCTGAGCAAAATGAAACCTTTCGGGGTTTATTCAAACGTAGTCGCCAGGAAGCTCAAAATGATAACAATGCACTGTCGCTAGCACTAAAAGCTGTCCGCACTCAAAATGTCATATTATCGACAGATTTAGAGGCTACTAGAAAAGAAGTGAAGGATATCAAGGCTGCGTTATCGAAGGATTTTGATGACAAATTAGCTGATATTCGCAACGAACTTTTGGATTTCCGCGTAGATGTTGGGGATCCGGATCCGCCCCCCGGCGAGGCAGCGGAAGAACAAAGAACAAAGGCCGAGAGACGATCAATACGAGAAATAGAATTCATAATTCAACATACATAGGGCATTCAAAACGAATACCTTGCTGGCACTTGTGCCTGGCTCCAACCGGAATTTCAAGAACCCGGCTCTTCTCGGTAGATTACGGTAGATAATCACCAATCTGGTCCACGACCAGAACCGAGACTCCTTCGTCAGGCTGCACTAGAAGCACTGACGAATTCTACACGAACGGATTCTCCTCGTTGAATCGGCCGGAAACAAATTTCCGGCGAAGATCGGCGGCGGCGGAGGCGGCGCGTGGGCGGCGGCGGCGGCGCGAGAGAGGAGAGGGGGCGGCGGCGTGTAGAGCTTAGGTTTAGGGTTATGAATTGAGTTGTGTTGTAAGTTATGATTAAAGTCCATAAGTCTACATTAAGTAGACTAACAATGGACTTGGACCGGCCCATCGGGCCCGGGTCCAAATGACGATATCCATTGCTGGGACTTCATCGTAACTCCGATCGCCGATCAGATCGGACCGATCGACTCAGTTTCCAAAACTGAATGTTATGATGTGAAAAACAATTTTTCAGATCATCTAACCCTAAATTGCAAAATGACCGTTTTGCCCCTCAACATCGGCAAATCACGATTTGACCTCTGTTGACTTTCGGGAAGTCGCACTCCCCAAAATCCTCTTCGTATGCTCAACACATTGAGCTGAGTATCCGTGCGGGAATCTCGAATCCAGTACTTGTGTGACCCTCAAAGGTTCAGGGATACAGCTAGCCGTGGGCCCACAACCATTGTGGCTCCAGAATCACAATTCCGGACCTGCCCAACGGATCATGGTAAAGCGTCTAGCAACATCGCCCCATGATCCCCTAGGTATCACTGATAGTGCCT
>KV005081.1:242870-286040 GCA_001598015.1 Dorcoceras hygrometricum
GAAGTCGAAAATAAATGATTTTTTGGATGGGAGAATGGTTCTTTTTAAATGAGAGTATTGCTTTGACAAATTCAAATAGTGATAGGGGACTTTTAACAAATTTTGAGAAGTAGGTGTGGAACACCATGCCTACTCGAGTGTTTTTCCCCTGTTACAAGTCAGAATCCCATGCCTATGGTACATGTGGACTATAAGTTCATCATTTATTTCCTTAGCGTCAGCTGTTCACTGTTCATATGATATTTAGTTGTATTCAGCTGTTCACTGTTCATATGATATTCCTTAGCGTCAGCTGTTAACTGTTCACATATGATTTCCTTAGCGTCAGCTGTTTGTTCAACCGATATTCCGTTGACAGCTGAGTTGACCAACCCAATTTCATTGACATCTGTTTGCAACATCTGAAATTTATCTAGTAACCATACGCTATTTCTTTCAACATCTGTTTTCCCGAGTCACAGCTGGATGCTCAGTGAAAATGTTATTTTATAGAAATTGAGTTTTAAAAATGAAGTGAACCCCGATGTCAAGATCTGATTCTCACCCAGATGTTGTTTTAAAGGAAGAAAATGTTCAGATTTTAAGATTTATGTCAAAGATAACGGACATTCCATATTGGAAAGGTGCGCAACTGTTTAAATTTCAGTTGCCCTTTCATATTGGAAGGGTGAGAAGCAGTCGTGCGTGTCGGTTGCCCCTTCATATTGGGTGAACTTCGCCATATGGGAACTGATATCAGTAGTCATTTGATCAAGTGCAACGGGACCTAAGTGGAACTTCTGAGCCATAAGTCTAAAGAATTTAATGTTGGGATCTGAGTACTCCCATATCAGATGTTACGAACAGCTATGTTTAAAATGTCTTCCTTTAAACTATGTTATTGTATGTATTGCGCCTGCCCATATTGTGCTCTTGTTATTATCAGTTTTGCTTGCTGAGCCCCTAGGCTCACTAGATTTCTTGGTGCAGGTGAGTCAGTTCCGGGGCAGACGGGAGAAGGGATCTGAATCAGCTGTGGTGTGTGGGTGTTTATCAAAAGGCCAGCGGTTCCGCGACGTCTGCTTTATTGTTGTTGTTTTTGAACTTTTTCCAATCTGTATTAAGATATATTACAATAATAGTGAATTCAAACAGAGTTTCAGTAGTTGTAATTCGCAATTGCATTGTAACTTGAAATCTGATATTGAAATTTTAATTTTTCTACTTGGCGCCAACTGTTTATTCTTCGTATTTTCTTGGCAAGGCAATACAGCTTGCTACAATTCATTTCATTGTTACAAGTCAGAATCCCATGCCTATGGTACATGTGGACTATAAGTTCATCATTTTGCAAGAAAACCTTCATTTTTCATCAAAGAAACCATAGGAAACTCGCTGCGGTGCTTGAGGAGACTTGCTGCTAAGACCTGCTGTGTTTCTTGTTTCTCCTGTGTTAAGGCAATTAAATCTGATTCTTGCTACGCCATGAAAGCATATGTATTGTTCTCTTTCAGCTTTGTGATTGCTTGCCTGAGTTGTGTTCAAATTCAGCCATTGTTCATGTTTCTGCTGATTTGGAATATGTTTAATGTTCGGGTTCACAGTGGGTTTATGTTTGAAACCCAAAATATATTTTATGAAGTTGTTGATGTTGGTTTTTAAACCACTGAGCATTCCAGTTCAAGTTCATCGTAAAATTTTGAAGTTCTTCTTCTTTTGGTGAATGGTAACATCGGAATTTGACGCTATGTAATCGGAGTTGCTAATTGTATCAGAAGTTAAGTCTGGTTTGATAGGTAACAGCTGATAGCGCAGCTGTCGTTTTGATGTTGCAACACCGAGTTACAGTCAGATTGAATTTCTTCCAACGTCTGAATTTCATCTTTAAACCAGTTGTTCCATTCCAGCTGATACCTTTGTGATGAATAAATTCTAAGGGTTATGATCAGTCGCAAGTTGTGTTAGTCAGTCCTTCATTATTGATCATCTTATAGCTGAGTTGACTACGGTAAACTACCAACAGCTGATTTCCTTAGCGTCAGCTGTTCACTGTTCATATGAATTCCTTAGCTTCAGATGTTCACTGTTCATATGAATTCCTTAGCGTCAGCTGTTCACTATTCATATGAATTCCTTAGCGTCAGCTGTTCACTGTTCATATGATTTCCTTAGCGCCAGCTGTTCACTGTTCATATGATTTCCTTAGCGTCAGCTGTTTGTTCAACCGATATTCCGTTGACAGCTGAGTTGACCAACCCAATTTCATTGACATCTGTTTGCAACATCTGAAATTTATCTAGTAACCATACGCTATTTCTTTCAACATCTGTTTTCCCGAGTCACAGCTGGATGCTCAGTGAAAATGTTATTTTATAGAAATTGAGTTTTAAAAATGAAGTGAACCCCGATGTCAAGATCTGATTCTCACCCAGATGTTGTTTTAAAGGAAGAAAATGTTCAGATTTTAAGATTTATGTCAAAGATAACGGACATTCCATATTGGAAAGGTGCGCAACTGTTTAAATTTCAGTTGCCCTTTCATATTGGAAGGGTGAGAAGCAGTCGTGCGTGTCGGTTGCCCCTTCATATTGGGTGAACTTCGCCATATGGGAACTGATATCAGTAGTCATTTGATCAAGTGCAACGGGACCTAAGTGGAACTTCTGAGCCATAAGTCTAAAGAATTTAATGTTGGGATCTGAGTACTCCCATATCAGATGTTACGAACAGCTATGTTTAAAATGTCTTCCTTTAAACTATGTTATTGTATGTATTGCGCCTGCCCATATTGTGCTCTTGTTATTCTCAGTTTTGCTTGCTGAGCCCCTAGGCTCACTAGCTTTCTTGGTGCAGGTGAGTCAGTTCCAGAGCAGATGGGAGGTGGAGTCTGAACTGGGTGGAGCGTGTGGGTGTTTATCGAAGGCCTGCGGTTCTGCTATGTTATTGATGTTTTTGTTGTTTTTGATCTTTGACAAATCTGTATTAAGATATATTACAACAATTATGAATTCATATAGAGTTCTAGTAGTTGTAATACGCAGTTGCATTTGTATTTCGAACTTTGACATATGAAACCCTTCATTTTTGTCTTATATTTATTTTTCTTTAAATTCGTGGCCCCATGGGGTTTGGGTGCTACAAACTTGGTATCAGAGCATGGTCCTGAGATAAACACTCACATTTCCAGCTGGAACTGATTTCGTCGACCGTTTCTCCGGAGCAGTGAGTTTTCTTTTATGTTTTAGAGCATGTATCTTTTGACTCATGCATGTTCTGATGTTCTTATGTGGTGGATTGCGGGCTATAGATTAAGATGTCTGGTCGAGGAAGAAGAAATATTCTAGTAGATGAATCCAACCCCGATAGTAATGCTAGCATTGCCCAGCTGTTAAGATTGTTGGTCGAACAATCGAGTAGAGGCAATGGTCAATCTTTGAGTAGCAGAGGGCCAAGTCATGATGGCCCTCAGGAAAGATTTCGAAGACAAAAGCCAAGAGAATTCAGTGGCACAACAGACCCGTTTGTCGCAGAGAGTTGGATAAAGTCGATGGAGGTGATATTTGAATACCTCCAGATGCCAGACTTAGAGAGGGCCAGATGTGCCATTTATATGTTGAGAGATGATGCTATGCTCTGGTGGAAAGGATCTAGACTCACAGTGGACGTAACAAACCTCTCCTGGGAAGAATTCAAGAGAGTGTTCTATGAACAGTATTTTACCGAGGACAAGAGGTCGGAGCTGAAAAGAGAATTTTAATGATAAAGCAAGGGTACATGTCTGTCCAAGAGTATTTTCGAAAGTTTGAACGAGGATGCTACTTTGTGCCTTTGATCGGGGCAGATCCTAAGGAGAAGTTGAGACATTTTGTCGATGGACTAAAGCCAGCACTTAGACATGATGTTAGGCTGGTGGAACCCAAAGATTATAGGAGTGCAGTGGACAAAGCCCTTAGAGATGATCAGGATTGGAAACCTGTTATGGAAGAGAGGCAACAGAAGAGGCAGGACCCTCAACAGAAAGACCAGAAGCCATCCAAGAAGCCATACAAGAATCAGCAGCGACCTCAAGAGCCTAAGCCTCTAGCTGTTCAACTTATTAGCGCAGTATCTTCTGTCAGCAATAGACCAGTGTGTCCTAAGTACCAAAATAATCATCCTGGTCCTTGTAGAGTTGGACAGAATGTTTGTTACAAATGTGGGCTGCCTGGGCATGTGATAAAGAATTGCCCAAAGTCGAAGCAGATGGTGACCAGTAGAGCTTATGTCATGACAGCTGAGCAAGCCAATCCAGATTCTACAGTGGTTACCGGTAAGATTTTGATTGCTGGTTTGTCCTCTTTAGCCTTGATAGATTCAGGTGCATCTCATTCGTTTATAGCATTTAGAACTTAGGCTTTCAAGGGTATTGGATTAACTGACCAATTTGATTGTCTTACCGATGCCAGAGTTCGACATGATATTGGGGATGGATTGGTTGACTAAGTATGGAGTAGTAATAGACTTGAAGCTCCGAACTGTGGTGGTAAAACCCCCAAGAGGAGACTGGTTTACATTTGAGGCCAATCAGATTTGTAAGATTCCTCGCATTATTTCAGCTCTTAAGGCGCAGAGTAGTTTTAGGAAAGGAGGAGTAGGATTTTAGATAAGACTGTCATCCTTAGCAGTTGCTAGTAATCTTCAACTTTCAGATGTAGAAATAGTAAATGAATTTCCTGAAGTGTTTCCAGAGGATGTACGTGGATTGCCACCTGATATGGAGCTGGAATTTGTAACTGATTTAATACCCGGAGCAGCACCAGTTTCTAAGCCACCCTATCGCCTTGCTCCATCAGAAATGAGGGAATTAAAGGAACAGATACAAGATCTGTTGGACAAAGGATTTATTAGACCAAGTACTTCGCCATGGGGAGCCCCTGTTTTGTTCGTTAAGAAGAAAGATGGGAGTTTAAGACTGTGTATAGATTATAGAGAGTTGAATAAGTTGACGATTAAGAATAAATATCCCCTTCCTAGGATTGAAGATCTGTTTGATCAGCTGAAGGGATCTGTAGTTTTCTCTAAGATCGATTTGAGGTCGGGCTACCACCAGTTGAAGGTTAAGTCAGCAGATGTCTATAAAACTGCCTTTAGAACACGATACGACCATTATGAGTTTTTGGTAATGCCATTTGGACTTACTAATGCCCCCTCAGCTTTTATGGATTTGATGAACATAGTTTTCCAACCCTTCTTAGATCAGTTTGTAGTCGTGTTTATCGATGACATCTTAGTATATTCCAAGACCAGACTCGAGCATGTGAACCATTTGAGAACAGTGCTCCAGACTTTGAAGGATAAGCAGCTGTTTGCCAAATTCAGTAAATGTGACTTCTGGTTGGAAAAGGTAGCATTCTTAGGTCACATTATATCTAAAGATGGACTAGAGGTAGACCCAGCAAAAGTGGAAGCCGTTCGCGACTGGCCAGTACCAAGATCTGTTTCAGAAGTTAGGAGTTTTCTGGGTTTAGCTGGATACTATAGGCGTTTTATTAAAGGATTTTCGAAGATAGCTGTCCCTTTGACTTCGCTAACTAGAAAGCTGATTAAGTTTGAATGGACTCCAGAATTTCAAGTCAGCTTTGAGCAGTTGAAGAAAGCGCTAATTGAAGCCCCTGTATTAACCATGCCATCTGATCAAGGGAAATTTGTTATCTACACATGATGCATCCAAGTTGGGTTTGGGTGCGGTGCTATTGCAGGGCCGTAGAGTGATTTCCTACGCATCCAGACAACTGAAAAACCATGAGAAGAATTATCCCACGCATGACTTGGAGCTGGTAGCTGTAGTGTTTGCGTTGACAATTTGGAGACATTATCTGTATGGGGAAAAGTGTGAAATATTCACGGATCACAAAAGCCTCAAATACTTTTTCACCCAAAAGGAGTTGAACATGAGGCAGAGGAGATGGCTGGAGTTGGTGAAGGATTATGATTGCACGATCAGCTACCATCCAGGGAAGGCCAACGTGGTTGCTGATGCCTTGAGTAGAAAATCCGTTGGATTGGCCCAGCTATCTATCCAGAGACTATTGGCGTGTGATATTGAGAAATTTGAATTAGAAATAGTGCCCAGTGGTAGCGCAGTAATTTTAGCAGATCTCTCCATAAGATCAAATCTGATAGATCAGATTTGTGAGGGACAACCGAAGGACGAGCAACTTCAGCAATGGATCAAACAAGATAAAGAAAGAGGCAGCAACCTCTACTTTTCAGAAGGTGGAGTAATCAGATTTCAGAATAGAATTTGGGTGCCCCAAGTCGACACTTTGAGATTAGATTTGATGGCAGAAGCTCATTCAGCTCCATACTCTGTGCATCCCGGAAGCACTAAAAATGTATAAGGACCTCCAAAAGCTGTATTTGTGGTCAGGAATGAAAAGAGACATCGCCAGATTTTTCTTAGAATGCTTAACATGCCAGTTGGTAAAAGCTGAACACCAACGACCCGCGGGATTGTTGAAGCCGTTGCCCATCCCAGAGTGGAAGTGGGAATGTTTAGCTATGGATTTTGTAATTGGACTGCCTAGGACTACCCAAGGATATAATTCTATTTGGGTTATAGTAGATAGGCTTACGAAATCTGCTCACTTTTTACCAGTAGACAACATATGATGTGAGTAGATACGCAGAGTTATATGTGAAGAGATAGTAAAACTTCATGGTGTTCCAATTTCGATAGTATCTGATAGAGATTCCAAGTTCACGTCTGCTTTCTGGAAGAATTTACATAGAGCTTTAGGTACACGGTTGACCTTTAGCACGGCTTTTCACCCCCATACAGATGGACAATCAGAAAGGGTGATTCAAATTTTGGAAGATTTACTCAGAGCATGTATTATAGACTTCTCAGAAAGTTTGGATCTGAAACTACCGTTGGTAGAATTTGCATATAATAACAGTTTTCAAGCATCGATACTGATGGCTCCTTATGAAGCACTTTATGGACGCAAGTGTAGAACGCCTCTCCATTGGGATGAAGTGGGAGAACGAGCTGGTTTAGGACCAGATGTGGTTGAGCAAACAGCAGAAGCTGTTAGGAAAATAAGGGAAAGAATGAAAGCTGCTCAAAGCAGACAAAAGAGCTTTGTGGACAATAGACGGAGGGAGCTGAATTTTGAAGTCGGTGATCACGTCTTCTTGAAAGTAGCTCCAATGAAAGGAGTGATGCGTTTTGGTAAGAAGGAAAGCTGAGCCCTAGATACATTGGTCCTTATGAAATTCTGGACAAGGTAGGGACGATGGCTTATCGACTAGCACTGCCGCCGCATCTGTCCTCAGTGCATAATGTATTTCACGTATCAACCTTGATGAAGTATGTTCCCCACCCATCGCATATACTAAGTGTTGAGCCGATTGACTTAGAATCCAGACTTGAGCTATGAAGAAAGACCCAAGAAGATTCTTCTTAGGGAAATTAGGAAGCTGAGGAACCGTAGTATCCCTATGATTAAGGTTCAGTGGTCCAACCAAACTGAACGAGAAGCTACGTGGGAAACAGAAGCTGATATGCTTAGTTGCTACCCAGAATTGTTTGGTAAGTAAATTTCGAGGAAGAAATTTTAATTAGGTGGGTAGATTGTAACGTCCCAAAATCCATAGGACCACAATTCTTAGTCCTTTTAATTCAAGGACCCATTTCTAATTTTGAATTTCAGCTTAACCGTTTAATTGCTAGCTGATTTCTTATTTTTCAGATGACGGTGCAGAGGTCTGGTCAGCCGTTACCCGAGCACCAGCTGAGTAATTTTCAGAAGTCGAAAATAAAATGATTTTTCGGATGGGAGAATGGTTCTTTTTAAATGAGAGTATTGCTTTGACAAATTCAAATAGTGATAGGGGACTTTTAACAAATTTTGAGAAGTAGGTGTGGAACACCATGCCTACTCGAGTGTTTTTCCCCTGTTACAAGTCAGACTCCCATGCCTATGGTACGTGTGGACTATAAGTTCATCATTTTGCAAGAAAACCTTCATTTTTCATCAAAGAAACCATAGGAAACTCGCTGCGGTGCTTGAGGAGACTTGCTGCTAAGACCTGCTGTGTTTCGTGTTTCTCCTGTGTTAAGGCAAGTAAATCTGATTCTTGCTACGCCATGAAAGCATATGTATTGTTCTCTTTCAGCTTTGTGATTGCTTGCCTGAGTTATGTTCAAATTCAGCCATTGTTCATGTTTCTGCTGATTTGGAATATGTTTAATGTTCGGGTTCACAGTGGGTTTATGTTTGAAACCCAAAATATATTTTATGAAGTTGTTGATGTTGGTTTTTTAACCACTGAGCATTCCAGTTCAAGTTCATTGTAAAATTTCGAAGTTCTTCTTCTTTTGGTGAATGGTAACATCGGAATTTGACGCTATGTAATCGGAGTTGCTAATTGAATCAGAAGTTAAGTATGGTTTGATAGGCAACAGCTGATAGCACAGCTGTCGTTTTGATGTTGCAACACCGAGTTACAGTCAGATGTTGAATTTCTTCAAACGTCTGAATTTCATCTTTAAACCAGTTGTTCCATTCCAGCTGATACCTTTGTGATGAATAAATTCTAAGGGTTATGATCAGTCGCAAGTTGTTTTAGTCAGTCCTTCATTATTGATCATCTTATAACTGAGTTGACTACGGTCAACTACCAACAGCTGATTTCCTTAGCGTCATCTGTTCACTGTTCATATGAATTCCTTAGCGTCAGCTGTTCACTGTTCATATGATTTTCTTAGCATCAGCTGTTCACTGTTCATATGATTTCCTTAGCGTCAGCTGTTTGTTCAACCGATATTCCGTTTATAGCTGAGTTGACCAACCCAATTTCATTGACATCTGTTTGCAACATCTGAAATTTATCTAGTAACCATACGCTGTTTCTTTCAACATCTGTTTTCCCGAGTCACAGCTGGATGCTCAGTGCAAATGTTATTTTATAGAAATTGAGTTTTAAAAATGAAGTGAGCCCCGATGTCAAGATCTGATTCTCACCCAGATGTTGTTTTAAAAGAAGAAAATGTTCAGTTTTTAAGATTTATGGCAAAGACAACGGACAGTCCATATTGGAAAGGTGCGCAGCTGTTTAAATTTCAGTTGCCCTTTCATATTGGAAGGGTGAGCAGCAGTCGTGCGTGTCGGTTTCCCCTTCATATTGGGCGAACTTCGCCATATGGAAGCTGATATTAGTAGTCATTTGATCAAGTGCAACGGGACCTAAGTGGAACTTCTGAGCCATAAGTCTAAAGAATTTAATGTTGGGATCTGAGTACTCCCATATCAGATGTTACGAACAGCTATGTTTAAAATGTCTTCCTTTAAACTATGTTATTGTATGTATTGCGCCTGCCATATTGTGCTCTTGTTATTCTCAGTTTTGCTTGCTGAGCCTCTAGGCTCACTAGCTTTCTTGGTGCAGGTGAGTCAGTTCCGGGGCAGAAGGGAGAAGGGATCTGAATCAGCTGTGGTGTGTGGGTGTTTATCAAAAGGCCAGCGGTTCCGCGACGTCTGCTTTATTGTTATTGTTTTTGATCTTTTGCCAATCTGTATTAAGATCTATTACAACAATAGTGAATTCAAACAGAGTTCCAGTAGTTGTAATTCGCAATTGCATTTTGTAACTTGAAATATGATATTGAAATTTTAATTTTTCTACATGGCGCCAACTGTTTATTCTTCGTATTTTCTTGGCAAGGCAATCCAGCTTTCTACAATTCATTTCAGCCCTTCAGTTTTGTCTTATATTTCTTTTTCTTTAAATTCGTGGCCCCATGGGGTTTGGGTGCTACAATCACTCTCTATCAATCTTCGCTCTCTTTGTCCAAATCATTCATTCTCTCCATAATTCTCGAGCTTACACTCTGTCGAAGTTATCTCTCAAAAGCTCACAAACTCGAAGAACACAAGTGTTGATTTTCACAGACATTACCTTCGAGTCATCTTCTGGTTCACCTGTTGAATCACGTTTCTTTGTTTAGAAACCAGAAGATTTACAATCTCAATAGATCTGTATTCACTGTTACTATTCTAGATTGAGTCTGTAACAAACGTGCCACACAAAGGTCGTAAGAGTCAATAAAACCCACACGCCACAAGTTGGCTAGTTGGGCATCTACTCTAACATTTACTTACTGTTTCAATCTGTTCACAAATTAATCGGCTTCTTTCCGCACTTTTTGTTAGCCGACAAATTTCGTTTGGACTGAGATCCTTAAATCTGGTAACTCGGATTTAAGTTAAGCGGGTGCTTGTAAAACTGTTTTAAAAGGTTTCGAAAATTTGAAAATACCAAGAGTTCAGCACTTTGATATACAAGACAATATCAGCTTACAATCAGCACGTAATAATAATACATAAACAGATCAGAAAATCATCACATAATACACGGCTAAGTAGACTCAGCTCACATCCAGCACATAATACAGTACGGAAAATCAGCACCTACACAGCAGTTCAGTTCACGCTGGAAATATTCTCATGCATATGTCAAAGATGTTAATATAAGCTCAATCCGTACCTTATGCAGATCTTGTCTAAATACCTCAACACATCTCATGGCTGACAGCAGAATGCACTCCCTGCTTTGCTCAACCAGTAGCTCACGGAAAACCACAAGGGAGGCTCTAATCTGCCAAGATACCTAAGAAGTCAGCTCTGCTTAAGCTTACGCAGCTCACAGCCTAAAGCCTCGCAGCTCAGAACAACTACGTCTAACCAACAGAGCACTATCCAGCTCAAGGAAAATGCTAAGAACAGAAACTAACACTAGCAGAACGCGGTTACCTGAACCGGAGCTCAACTCGGCCAAAACTTGTGAAACACAGCTCACGCAACTCCTCAGTGATTTCCTCCGCCTGGCCTCCTCTCAACTCCAAACTGGTACAGAAACGTCGGCCTTGAAGAGGGGTTTCTTCAAACCAGTGCTTGAAACCATACTTCAAACCAGTGATAATCTGCATTGAAACCCGAACATCTTGTATTATCAGCTTAACATGAATTCTTGGACTAGCACGCATCTAAGCTGGTCGCTTCACTGGTAGCTTACTAAGCTGATAGATCTCTATGGTTAATCATTAATCCGATCTGATTAACTCGCTAATTACTATTGATAATTCCTAGTCCTCACAGCAGCACTAGGATTTTTTTTATATAAGTGTAAGCTGTTAGGAGCTGTAACGTAAGCTGGATTCAGCTTGGGGATGTTCTGGGTGCCCTGAATTGAGTATTCAGATCACGCATGTTGTGCTGCGCTAGTTAGTGGAATTAGCTTAGGCGTAAGCTGGTAGTAATGTCCTATGTGGACAAGCGCTGTTTGTAGTTTTCATCTTAGGCGATAGCTGTTCGTGGTTATCAGATCGGGCGAAAGCTGTTGTAGTCATCAGGTTTGGCGAGAACTGGTTGGATGGCGTGAGATGACCAGTGCGTGATCTGGTCTGTTGATGCTATCTGATGCTGCTGTGCTTGGTGTGAGCTGTTTCATATGGTCAGATCAGGTATGAGATGATCCAGATCTTCTGATATGGAGGGAGCACGATCGGCGTACGCGAGAGATGTTTAGTGTGCGAGAGCTGAACTGCTTGCGAGAGCTGATCTACGAGCGTGATCTATCAGCGAGTGTGATCTGAGTGGCGAGCGTGATCTGTTAGTGAGCGTGATCTAAGTAGCGAGCATGATATATTAGCGAGCGTGATCTGAGTAGCGAGCATGATCTGTTTGTGTGTGCATGCTGATTTCGTAAGCGTGTTGAGCTGCATGCCTAAGCTGGTATCAGCTTTGAGACTTGAGCTAGTCGATGGCTATTGTAGATCAGATCACAGGGACTTAAGTTATATATATTTTGACTTTGACCAAGTGTTAGTCATTATTTCCAACACTTAGATATTTTCTTCTCCTCGAGAGTTAGATCTCTTACCTTGTCGCGAAACCCTTGTTAATGTTCACCGAACCCTATCTTCTTCGATTGTCGACGATAGATGTTTAAGTTTGGAGCAAGGCTGGTATCTTTCTGTTCTTCTCTTCAAGATCAACCTCTCTAGACCATTCTTGGAGCCGTTGGTTGGCTGGAAGAGTGAGAGCGATGATAGTCGAGGCGTACGACTTTTCAAGATTTTCCGGCGAGTTGGTCTTTAGGTTCAGGTAGAGTCTTTGGGTTAGTGTTACTCCTGGTTGTTAGCTTCTACTAGAACCAATAATCGTAATTGGGGTGTAGGTTTGAGCTGAGTTGATCTGGTAGCTCCCGATCCTATTTCTATCGTAGTCTTTCCCCGAGCTGATTATAGTATAGTTGAGCAGGTTGAAGCTTGGTAGTCGACTGAGCATCTTTGTCGAGATTTATCCATGAGATCTGGGGAAAAACAACATATGGTTGGCCAGAGCTGTTGGTTTCAGAACGTGAGCTGTGTGGTGTTGGTGTTTTTTTCTTCTCGTGCGAGTTGCTTGAGGTATTGTTGGTCAGGAGTTGAGGTACCAATGTGAGCTTATACTTACAGCTTTGAGATAGGCATGGATATATCTGTATGCGTGCTGATATTCCGAGTAGTGTGTATGCGTGATTTTTTGTGGTTGCTTGCTTATGTTTTGTATTTGATTTTGGAAGCTGATGGATTTGCATACACACATCTCATGTTGAGCTTACACCCTTGTTAACCTATTGTTGTTGCTGATTTGTTAGTACCAGGAAGCGTTCTTTTGAAAATAAAATGAGGACGAGCGGGTAGCGCCCTATACCTCTTCTTCTTGTTGTGAGTTGTTTTCCGCTATGAGACGAGTGGGTAGCAACCACGCTCTCATGAGCTTAGGGCACCAGCGTGTTGAGCTATTTTGTTGTGCTTCTGGTACTGCATGTGAGACGAGTGGGTAGAGCCCATATACTCGCATGCGCTATGACCACGACTGTTTGATCGCCATATGATTCGCTGTTCCTTGAGCTCTGATGATCCTTTCACCTCGCATGCATTGAATATCACGTTATATCTTGTGCTATCTAATTGCTGCTTTATGATTGCTCTCCGTACTGGGTTTGAACCCTTGTCCCTTTGGGGCTATTTTGTTGCTTCGCTGCCATTCAGGTTACCCAGGTATGTTGGCTGGACCAGGGGGTGTGTTAGCTAGTGGAGCCCCAAGGGCTTGATTGAGTGCCCTAGATATATATCTATATATTATACATCGAGTCGGTTGCGGGGAATGCCTCGTGTAATTTTTGCTGTTTAGATTCGATGTTTGTATGTTGAGATACTTTGTTTGTATTGGATGTTTACGCGATGTGTTATGTATGATTTTTTTATAAAACCTATATTTTGAGTATTAGGTGTATTTTAAGTTGAGTTTTCAGTTCAAGCCAAAAGGAAAAAAATGTAATCACCTTTAAAGCTTCTGTGATTTAGCGTTAATTGCGTGCTTATTCTTGTGGTTGTAAACAACCCTGTTCTCAGTTCGTATTTTCTGTTGAGTTACGGTGTAGAAGCTCTCCTTAGGTCATAGTAGCTTGATCAAGCTATCATCTGAAATCAGGAACTGGGGAATAAATCTCAAACTGTGCTGTTTGAAGGGGATACATAGGTTCGTCAACCAACATACTTGTCCTTCCTATGAAGGGCACACTGGTTCGTCAGCCAGTGTCCTCACATTTCCTGTGATCAGCCGAGGGTCGGGTCAAATATTTTAAGTTGGGTCCAATTTATTTTATTTCTAGGCCGGGTGTTCTTATTTTAAAAGATTAAGTCTAATTTATAGTGTATTGGACCGATTATTTTAAAAACAAAATTTTAAAGTAAAAAATTCTTCTGATTTATGGCCCTTATAATTTATTTAATTTTAAAGTCAAAATTGTAGTCAAGAGGACTTTTATTTAGTCAAATTTTTAATGCTTGATTTTAAAGTAAAGGAGTGAGTATTTTATAAACTTTTTAAAGCTCAATTTTAAAGTTATGGGCCAAGTCATGTTTAGGGTTAGATGTCATTTTAAAGTTAAGTCTATGCTTTTGGGGCTTAGAATTAGTGGGCCAGACACCTGAACCAGTCCTTGACCGGAGTAGAAAATATAGAAGCCCGTGAATATATATTTAATTATATATATAGTATTTTATGTATGATAATGTTTTAAATGAAGGAATTAAATATATATTGACGGGCTAAACTTTTTAAATTTGCATGTTTGTATGAAATCATGA
Organism: Dorcoceras hygrometricum; assembly: GCA_001598015.1. Lineage (NCBI taxonomy): Eukaryota > Viridiplantae > Streptophyta > Magnoliopsida > Lamiales > Gesneriaceae > Dorcoceras > Dorcoceras hygrometricum. The sequence goes on from KV005081.1 coordinate 257,032, forward strand.
AAGTTTTATGAAAATGTTAAGGCATGAAAGAAAAGAAAAATATTTTCGAGGGATTGAAGCGATGTGTGTCAAGTTTACGATGGGAGCTAGTCGGGATACCAGGCCCGAGGATCCCCTGTTTTAATGTATTACGAGCTTATGGATCCATGTGATCACGACATGGTGAAGTGGCAGCATAGAGGTGTGAGGGATCCCGAGGTAAGGTCGGGTGAACCGCATCGTCACATACGTTGGTTTCTTAGATTGATCAATCGCTTATGTTGTGGCTCACACTTCATGGAACGACTCGCACGCCCTTTTACGTTACGTTATGTTGGGATCTGCGTAACAGATCTAGATCTGAGTTTTGAGTTACAGAAAACTTGCTGTTATGTTACTAATATATATTTACTAAGTGTGCAGAAAAGCTGGAAACATAACAAGACATATCTCGGACGAAAGCTGAAATGCGGTTATTCCAAGTTCTGTGTAAATCAAAAAGGAGAGATTTTTGGGATATGTGTAACAGATCCAGATCTGAGTTTTGATTACACAAACTTGCTGTTATGTTACTAATATATTTACAAAGTGTGTAGAAAAGTTGGAAACATAACAAGAAATATCTCGGACAAAAGCTGAAATGCCAACGGGAAGATTTCGGATCACAGCTTTCGTATGGAGCAGTTCAGCTGAGAGATGATCAGAGAAATTCAACTCAGCTGAGAGCTTAACTGCCTGGAGCATTGAAGAAATCAATTCAGCTGAGAGCTGAATTGACTAGAGCATATCAGAAAAATTCACAGCTAGATCAGCAACCTAGACGAAAGCTGGATCAGCAACGGAGACGTCCAAAGCTGAGTCAGCAGACTGTAATCAGGCGAAGGCTAAGCTGGACCAGTAAGCTGTGACGAAAAGCTGGATCAGATCTGAAGAGAAGATCAACTCAAAGCTGGATCAGATCTGACTCAAAGCTGGATCAGATCTGAAGGATCAATGCAGACCGGCAAATCAGTTTGAATGAGGAATTCAAACTGATGTATTGTCACATCAGTTCACAAGAAGACGAAATGCATTAAATAGCACAATGTCAGAATGCTGCATAAGCTTTACAACGAATAGAAGTGTGTGTCCAACAGCTATTTCAGAGTGGGAAGCTATTTATACAAGAAAAACTGATGAAGGATATATATGTTAAAATAGAGGAAAAACGAGAAGAAAAACAGAGAGGCGAAGCAGTCAGATCTAAGGAGCTTATTGTAACAGTCGACTGCTGAGCTGAATTTAGCTTTCTAGAAGCACATCCTAGTTGTGTGAGATTTTATATTCGAGAGTTGAGCTTACACTGAAAATCTCACACACACAGAAGTTCACTCACATAATAGCTGAGAGCTGATTAGAATAGTTGAGTGAATCACAAACCAAACACCAAATCCGTCTTAGCATGAAGACGTTAAACTTTGTGTATGTAGTCTTTGAACAGAGACGTTAAAGAAGTTCATGTAGTTGGATGAACACAGCTGCAAGCTGGTGTAGAGTCTAGGAGTTCAGCTTTTGGCAATAAATAAGTCCCAGCTGAGTGGGTTGTACATGCTGATGTATAATCAAAGTCTTCTAGGAGAAACCTTCCAGATTGGAAGAAGGGGAGATGTAGGAGGATTAATCTCCGAACTTCCAGAAACAACAACCCACTAATTTAAGCTTTCCGCATATGTGCATAGCATCTGTTTAAAACCTGTTTTCAGCACAACAGTATTTCAAATGTGTTCCGTTTTTGAAAATCAGGGTTCAGTTCGGGATACTTTCGCTTGGTATTTTAGTGCCAATCCCGATCTGTACTCGGTGCTCTTATGTTTTCAAGGACAAGAGTTTACTGTAAGCTCATGTGCAATATTTTATTTCTTTTGCTGATCAGATCTCACGGTCCTTCGGTCTTAGGTGCCCAGTGAGATCTGATCCTTTCCTAACACGTTATGTATGCTCATGCCTCAGTATGTTACGATATATGATCATGTATTATTATGAAAAGTTTCAACGCATGTTTTACGATCATTAATGCACGCATGTTTTAAGGTTAGTTTACTATACATATATGCTTGCATAATTATATGTACCTTGTTATTATTCACATAGAACATGCTTGGCCTTTAGGCTCACTAGGTTTAAATGGTGCAGGTGTTGACCCTGTTGATTTTATGCCGACCGACGGTGAGGACCTCTGAACGCCTGTTGCAGCTGTACCCCATGACCACTTCGACATCATTATTCATGTTTTGAAACATTTTCAGTTATCTTATCAGTCATGTTTAGTTTCTGTAACTCTTACGTACTCTGATTATAAACAGCGTGGATGATTTAATGTTTTGGAGTATTTGTTTTATTTTTTTAAAGTAAGTTGAGAAATTTTTTTTAAAGGGGACGAGCCATACTTTTAAAGATCGTTTATTCTGCACTTTATTTTTAAAAAAAATTTCTAGAGTGGTTCGTTTTAGTTGGTATCAGAGCGGTGGTTCTGGTGGGGTACTAGCCTGCTGCGTGAAGCTCAGAATTCGCACTGCCAGTCTGTAAGTTTTAGGGTTTTACGATTCATATATATTTTGGCATGATGCATGTTCAATTTCTACATTAGTCTTGCCTTAGGAGTTTAAGAGTTAGACGCCTACTCATGCGCTTGGATTTACGTGAATGGGTTTTGTGAGCCAGTATGCCTCCCAGACGTTCTAGGGACCAGCAGGATGATGATACGTCTCCTCCTCCTCCACCACCTCAACAGATGACTCCATATGATAGGCTAGCGTGGACATGCTAGCTGTGATCACGAAGATGCTTGAGAGGCAGTTGGAGCGTTCTGGGAAGTCTCATGAGGAGGATGTGGCTGAGCGGTTCTGTGAGCGGGGACCCAAGGAGTTTGTCGGGATGATAGATCCGCTAGTTGCTGAGTAGAATCTAAGTAGAACTGTTAGACCTTCTAGGACTTGCCTTGAGAACTTAGACGGGTAGGACTAGCAAACCTAGTAATGATTTAGGAATCCATACTGTTTTTGGGAACCTAGAGTAATTGTAAACACGTGACTGTGTGATGTTTCCGCTTCAGGCAAGATCCGTGTTTTGGGGGTCACTACCCTTGCCTTGCTAGATTCATGGGCGACTCACTCGTTCATCTCGAGTGTGTTCATACAGAGGATGAGTATTATTCCGGAGAGCTTGGGTCTGGCTCTCGCAGTAACGATGATATGATCAATGGGATCGAAAATAGAGTTAAAATAAACCAAGGAGTTCAGAAGGGGTGGGGGTTGAATGAACTCCTTCGATTTTTCTTTTTCAAATCGTTTCAAAACGTTTTAAAAAAATTTCCTAACTCAAAGCTGAGTGACCAGATTTGAGGCTCTCTGTTCAAATCTGTTTTCTCGGTTAACAAAATATGTGCGGAAATAAACCGATTGAACAGTGAACAGTTAATAAAAACTGATGCAAGTAAATAATGAGATAGGATCAAGAATTTGTTTCTGGAATTTCGGATATCAATATCATACGTCTCCCCTTCTTCCTTATCAAGAAGGTTCTACTAGAATATTTGATCGTTACAGCTTCTGCACATCCACTCACGTAAGCCTCACTTAACGTGAACTCCTAGCACCCAAATAGTTACAAGTAAATGTAATTTTAGAACTGCTTTACTTAGCAAGTTCTTTATAGACTCTGTTTTGAATATATCAATGAATACAACACACACAGAGTTTGCAAATCTTCTGGTTTTGAGCAATAAGAATATTTGGTTAAGGTAAACCAGAAGAAAACTCGATGATAAATTTCTTTTTAAGAGCTGAACGGCTGTTCTTCGAGATTGAGAGAGATGGGATAAAATATTTTGAAATCGTATTATGGAGCGAGAGTAAACAGAGTGTTCGAGAGTAATCAGAACGAGAGCCCTTCTGTGTTGAATCACTAGAGCTATTTATAACATCTATCTTCAACGGTCATTTAATGAGCCAGTAGACACAAGCCTTATTTGAATATATTCATCGTATCGGGCATTAATTGCGCCATTAATGCTGAGTAGAGGTTTTTCTGCTGTTGTCAGACTTGGTTGACTTTATACCCAAAGTAGGTAAACATTGGTTGTACCAACTCTGCATCCTGAACCGTATACTCCAAATAGCTCTGAACTTGAGTCTCTTTCATCTACTTTGTCTTACAGGCTTTATCTGATTTATTCTTGATCTTTGAATCATCTGGATCAATAGCTATCAAGATCTAAAGCTGAAATCTGAAATCTGTTCGGCTTTGAGCTGAAATCTGCTCTAAACTGTTTCGAATAAATACAAGCTTCAGGATCTTTTCTCCTTTACGAATATATCCCTTTTTCTCTCTTATCTGAATCTTTGTCTGATCTGAAACATGCTGAGATCTGATCTGTAATCCCTCTCTGCTCTGTACCTTGGAAACCTCTGATCTGATCTGATCTGTAGAATAAATCTCTGATTATGTACTGAACTGAGTCTCTGAACTGAATCGTTCTGATCTGATCTGATCTGATCTGTAAGATACACCTAGTCCAAATCTGAATGGATCTTAGTCCCCGATACCTTCTAATACAAATCTGATAGAATCCGATTGCTTCAATCTGATAGACTTATATTCCAGATCTGATAGTTTATAATCAGTTCTTTATCTTGTTTATGTTATCACCAAAACTTATCAATTTTATCTTAACAATTTCCTCCTTTTTGGTGATGACAAAACTTAGCAGCCTACGACTTAAAAAGACAAAATAAATTGCTCGAAGTCGTTGCTATATATTCAATCAAAACCAGCTAAGTACAAGAGTTTTGTACAAAAACTGAAATAAGAAAATCTGCTCAAGAAAACCATCGGCTAAATCCCGAACTCCTGCTTCCTCTCCCTCTATAGGATCCACCTCTTTTTCTAGAAGGTTCGCTACTGCTTCCTCCACCACCACTAGGTCTGATTCGATCTTCAGGCTGTGGACCTCTACTACTCTCTTTCCCCCTTTTGTCATAACGCCCTCTATTAATATATGCAATGATTTCAGAGAGCTGGGCACGAAGAGTATTGAGTCCCGTGTTTCGAAACGAAAAGCTGTCATTTCTTGCGTCAAAGCAGCCTTTTTGAATCTGAATCTCCTTGCAGATGTGATGCATTTCAGCTCTAAAGATCATATCCTGACGAGAGTTAGTTTGTGCAAAGGCAAGCTCAAGGCATGTAATCTTCTGAGAAAGTGCAGATTTGAGCTCCTCTACACGGTCCCTAGTAATCACTTGCTCAACTTGAATCTGATCAACATTGTCAGGCCTCGTGCACAACACAGAGTCAAAACATGCAAAAACATTGCGGAAGCACTTAAAAAGTGGCTAAAAATTTTCGCTTTTGGCCTGACGAAGAAAACATAATTTAAAATACTATCATACTCAAAATAATCCCAGTTTACACATAATCAAAATAACATAGTATCATTATAACGAATACAACCACTGCCCAACGGCCAAATACAACAATAGGAAACCACAGATCACAAACAGACTAATAACTATATAAGCCAAAGCACCACCCGGGACATCCCACCCGCGGCGATACCGATGCAATAGATACTATACATAACTGGGACACTCTAAACACCTCCTGGAGCATCTCCAGCTGGATCATCACCACGACCAGCGGAACAACCTGGGAAACCTGAACAACAAGTAGGCAAACAAAACAAACCAGCCCCAGAGGGACATCAGGATCAAACCCCAGTACGAAGAGCAGCATAAAACAGCAATTCAGTTATAGCATGCAATGTATCATGTCGTGCAAATGCATGAGTGGTACAAAGAACATCGATAACAACCTGAGGGCCAAACGAAATAGAAAGCAACAACCGTGACACATCATCGAGTCTCGGAATCTACCCGATCGCACCCAGTGGAAAATAGAGTGGCTCATCGTTGCACCTGCGCGGAAGCCACCCGCCAGGTCGCATGGAATTTCAAGTGGACACAACCACCCACCAACCTCTATCCAGGTCACTGCAACTGAGGACTGGGAACAACTCAACAAACATCCTCCAGCTGCTGCAACTGAGGACTGGGAACAACTCAACCAATATCCTCCAGCTGCTCTCAATTGTGGTTATGCAACACCGCACTGCACCACGAGAGAAGAGCTCCAACAGAGCAACATATCATGGCTAACAAAGGAACCATTGGCTCAATATGCTATGCAGAAGCAGTAACATGCTCAACATGATGCATGTACGAGTAATGCCAGAAAACACAACAAAGCATTCAAATAATCACATGCATAGCAACTTAACAGATCACCAAACAGCAGGTAATACACCAGATAGTTCAGCCAATAGACATGCATAAATACACAGCTTGCCTCTACACAACACTCGGCACAGCTATACAACACATAAAATCTGGACGAGACCTGCACACAGCAACACACTAACAAGGGGAGCTACTGCTACTGCTTCGCGGTCTCACTTCAAGGCTAATTCAAACCTTCTAGCTGGTATTAATCGAAGGAGGAACTCCCAAGGAGTGCAGCGCCACCTACCTTGCCCAAAACCGAGACGGGAAACGGCGGCAATTGGCGAATTAAAATCACAGTGAACAATACTCTAGGGTTCGCGACGAAGAAAGGAAGTTGGGAGGATATTCGCTAAGTATGGAGTCTCAACTAATGAAACAAAGACCAAGTCCTGCTTCTTGTATAAACACGAGAAATCTGCTAAAATAAATCACCGACATAAACAGATCTCTCAAGCAACCAACGCATGCACTAGACAATGCTTAGCAAAGAAACGACGTTGCGCAACCATGGAAGAAGTCTGAACACTAAAACAAAAACGCTGGAGAAATCTGAATTATTAAACCATCGCAATACTCGAATTACACCAATAGAAACAGATCCTACACATGCGTTAAACATGTCTCGTCCAAACCAGATTTCACAACCACGCACGCTACAACATTCGAAACCCCAAAACGACGTCACTTCAATACCACGGAGAAGTCTGGAGAATAAAAGCGCTAAAGTTGGAACACGCTACTACGATCGCTACAGGAGAGTTGACCAGCGTTGACGTCTTGATGCTAACTCCCACGAACCAGATCTCTCCAACAAGCGCTAAACCAGCGATCAACTCCAAAACGACGTCACACAACACTACGGTGAAGTGTGGACGCTTATAACAAATACTGGAGAAATCTGAAACACTAAGCGCTAAACGCTGCGTTGCAAAACAGATCTCACAAACACGCCCAGCCTAAACGACAGCGTATTGACTTATCTAAAGTGTTGGATCTGTTTTGACAGATCCTGATTAAGTTTTGAATTACACAAAACCTATTATTGTGTTTCTAACAATTCCACTTAAGCGTACAGGTTTTAGGAACGAAGAAGACGATCAACAGCAGCTGTATTTGTCCAGCCGATGGTTCGCAATATTATCAATCAGCAGTTGGTTTGGTGTTCATGGAATGGGCAGGTGGATTAGCAATGGAGACGTCCAAAGTTAAATCAGCTGTTCGTAATCAGGCGGAGGCCAAGTTGAATCAGCTAGAGCGAAGTGAACCAGCTGGTACATATATTGAGAAGCTTGCTGGAGAATTAGATTGAAGAAGAAGATGCGCAAGTTACTGTTGAAGAATCTGTTAGCAGTCGCAATTATAAGTACTGTTGATGTATCTATCGACAGTCACTATTCAAGAAGCAAGAAGCTTAGAAGAAGCGCGAGCTGGAACGAAGAAAATCAGCTGGAGCGCTAAGTGTAGATGACATCAGCAGTGACGTCATCATTCAGCAGGAATTACAGTGGAATAGAATCAGCAGAGAGATTCAACCAGCAATTGATATTTGGAGTTGGCGATTGCAAAACGATGTCGCGTGAATAAGTTGGAACGACAGCGTTTTGCATTCGCAATAAAGATCAGCAGATAAAGCAAAGCGCAAGAGATGATCGTCGTGTTGATAGGAGAATCAGCAGATGAATTAGTGTTGATGACATCATCAGTGACGTCATCATATTCAGCAGATGGTTTGAGTGAGCAGACGCAAGAAGAAACGACGTCGTAGAGAAGATAATCAGTCGCAAGCTACTGTTCATCAGCAGATAGTATTTGGAGATAGCGATAGCAAAACGATGTCGTTTACATAAGTTGATACGACAGCGTTTTGCTCTTGCGCTAAAGATTCAGCAAGAAGACTTTGCGTTGATTTCAGCAGTCACAAGCTATAGAAGATTCAGTCGCAACGCAAAGATTTCCAGTCGCAGTGTTTGTGATCCAGACGCAAGAAGATAAATCTATTATTGTTAAAGAAGATTCAGGCGAAGCAATTGATGAACCAGACGCAAGCAACAGCAACATCCAGTCAAAGAGCTTATATGAATCAGCTTCCAAGCACGAAGACGTAACACTCTTGTGTATGTAGTCAGTCACACAGCTGCGGCTGTTTGTGCATTTGAGGAGTCTAGGAGTTCTCACAGCTGCTAGTTGTGGGATTGGGTCTGTACACGCAGTTGTAAGATCAAATCTTCTAGTGGAGCCTTCCGAGGTGGAAGAAGGGGAGATGTAGGATGTTGATATCCGAACTTCCATAAACAAACCTGCTGAGTATCGTGTTCTGTTATTCATTCAGCATTTGCTCTTTACTTAGCATCGCATAACATTTCAGCAGCACACAAGCACACAAGTCTCGAACAGATTTATGTTGTACATAAATCTGTTTGAGTTGTTTTAAAATATAGGATTCAGTTCTGGTATTTTCCGCATGATTTTTAAATCATACCAGATCTGTCTCCGATGATCTGGTTATTGTATTTGTTCAAGAACATCGAGGTATTGCACCTTCAGAGTATTATCAGCAGCGAGCAAAAATTTCGAAAGCCTTTTAAACGCGCTCTTGCTGCTGATCTCTTAGTGATCCTAATTTCATACGGACCATCAAGTGGTATCAGAGCAGGTTTGTTCTTGAACGAGCACTGACTTTAAAACACATGTGCTATGTTTTTAATGTTTTAAATATTTTTGAGAAGCTTGTGTATGAAGGACAGATCTATTTTTATGTAGAACCGGTTTTTCGCTTGATGAACTGTCGGGATGCACGAGTCTCGGGCAGATGCCAAGCTTCTATTTTCGTTGTGCTGTAAGATCACTTGGAGCAAGGCTCAGTGACAAGCACATGGGGCGAGATAGAAGAAGGAAAAATCTGAGCTGTTCTCTGTCCTGGTTCTTCATAGATTTAAGCAACTCAGTAGCACGTGTTATTTGAAATATTTCGATGCTCTGATGTATTTTAAATTTTTCTGTTTTTGTGGATTCCAGCTGATGCAAAATTTTGATTTTAAAAATTGATTTGAGCTCATGTTATAAAAGACAGGGAGAGTGGCGTCACTGTCGTTTATAATTTGAGCAATGCATCAGCTCCTGTTTTTCGAAAATCATATACTATTGCATATGGTGCTTCCCAAAGCTGTTTTGTTTTTCAAGTTTAAAATTCCTGCTGTTACACTGTTTTTGTTGTAACAGTGTAGGGAGAGTTTTTTTTAGTTTTTAAAAATGGGAATACCAGCAGATTCGAACTCTTTTTGATTCCCACAAAAAGGGAGAGAATTGTTAGAACATGCATCGTTGATTTGAGGTTTTGTGTAAATCAAAAAGGGAGAGATTGTTGGATCTGTTTTGACAGATCCTGATTAAGTTTTGAATTACACAAAACCTGTTATTGTGTATCTAATGTCTCTACTAAGTGTGTAGATGTAAAAATTGATTTGAGCTCATGTTATAAAAGACAGGGAGAGTGGCGTCACTGTCGTTTATAATTTGAGCAATGCATCAGCTCCTGTTTTTCGAAAATCATATACTATTGCATATGGTGCTTCCCAAAGCTGTTTTGTTTTTCAAGTTTAAAATTCCTGCTGTTACACTGTTTTTGTTGTAACAGTGTAGGGAGAGTTTTTTTTTGTTTTTAAAAATGGGAAGACCAGCAGATTCGAACTCTTTTTGATTCCCACAAAAAGGGAGAGAATTGTTAGAACATGCATCGTTGATTTGAGGTTTTGTGTAAATCGAAAAGGGAGAGATTGTTGGATCTGTTTTGACAGATCCTGATTAAGTTTTGAATTACACAAAACCTATTATTGTGTTTCTAACAATTCCACTTAAGCGTACAGGTTTTAGGAACGAAGAAGACGATCAGCAGCAGCTGTATTTGTCCAGTCGATGGTTCGCAATATTATCAATCAGCAGTTGGTTTGGTGTTCATGGAATGGGCAGGTGGATTAGCAATGGAGACGTCCAAAGTTAAATCAGCTCTTCGTAATCAGGCGGAGGCCAAGTTGAATCAGCTAGAGCGAAGTGAACCAGCTGGTACATATATTGAGAAGCTTGCTGGATAATTAGATTGAAGAAGAAGATGCGCAAGTTACTGTTGACGAATCTGTTAGCAGTCGCAATTATAAGTACTGTTGATGTATCTATCGACAATCACTATTCAAGAAGCAAGAAGCTTAGAAGAAGCGCGAGCTGGAACGAAGAAAATCAGCTGGAGCGCTAAGTGTAGATGACATCAACAGTGACGTCATCATTCAGCATGAAGTACAGTGGAATAGAATCAGCAGAGAGATTCAACCAGCAGTTGATATTTGGAGTTGGCGATTGCAAAACGATGTCGCGTGAATAAGTTGGAACGACAGCGTTTTGCATTCGCAATAGGAATCAGCAGATGAAGCGAAGCGCAAGAGATGAAGCGACGTCGTGCTGGAGAATCAGCAGATGGATTAGTTGTTGATGACGTCATCGGTGACGTCATCATATTCAGCAGATGGTTTGAGTGAGCAGTCGCAAGAATCAGCAGGTAGCTTGCATCCAGACGCAAAAGGAAGCGACGTCGTAGAGGAGATATTCAGTTGCAAGCTACTGTTCACCAGCAGATGCTATTTGGAGATAAGCGATAGCAAAACGATGTCGTTTACATAAGTTGATACGACATGTCAACTGCTGAGCTCAATTCAAATGAAGAAAGCGACAGGAGCCTGCAAAAGAAAAGGACGCAAGTACTGTTCTTGTGTCGGTACTTTACAGAGGAGCGTTGCATTAAAATGGAAAGAAGACAAGATAGCCTTCTGGAGCGCTGAACAGATTTGGAAGCTTTCCAACGGGAAGATATTTACAGAGGCTATATATTAGAAGCGACGCCCATTGAAGAAGTGGGGGTTCTGAGAGTGAGCGAGACACTTAGTGTTCGTTCAGTTGGTGCTACTACACACTGTGGTAGAATTACATTGTTCATACAGTGCACCAACATAGGGAAAAGAAAAGAGGATGAAACAGTCGACAATCATTCTAGAGAGGAGCTTATTGTGTCGATTGCTGAGTCTAGATTAGCTTGTTAGAGCATGTCCCTCGTGTGTGAGAAAAACAGAGAGTTGAGCGTTCATTGTATCAATCTCACACACCCAGATTCATCACATCTGTTTGTGAATGAATCTCGAAATCTGTTTACAGTTCCCGTCCAAGCATGAAGACGTAAAACTCTTGTGTATGTAGTCAGTCACACAGTTGAAGCTGTTGTGCATTTGAGGAGTCTAGGAGTTCTCACAGCTGCTGGTTGTGGGATTGGGTCTGTACACGCAGTTGTAAGATCAAATCTTCTAGTGGAGCCTTCCGAGGTGGAAGAAGGGGAGATGTAGGATGTTGATATCCGAACTTCCATAAACAAACCTGCTGAGTATCGTGTTCTGTTATTCATTCAGCATTTGCTCTTTACTTAGCATCGCATAACATTTCAGCAGCACACAAGAACACAAGTCTCGAACAGATTTATGTTGTACATAAATCTGTTTGAGTTGTTTTAAAATATAGGATTCAGTTCTGGTATTTTCCGCATGATTTTTAAATCATACCAGATCTGTCTCCGGTGCTCTGGTTATTGTATTTGTTCAAGAACATCGAGGTATTGCACCTCCAGAGTATTATCAGCAGCGAGCAAAAATTTCGAAAGCCTTTTAAACGCGCTCTTGCTGCTCATCTCTTAGTGATCCTAATTTCATACGGACCATCATAAAGGGCAGCGTTTCGAACCTTAAGCCAAAACACACGATCAGACTTCAACACAAAAGCGCCACAGATTTCTCCCTCCCGTGCGGACCAGATTTCACCTAAACGACACCGCTTTACACACAAAGCAAACCACGCGGTAACAGATCTCAATATACGACAGCGTTTTGTTTCTCACGCTACACCCCAAATCAACACCAGCGACCAGCTTTATCAAGAAATCCGAACAGATCCCTCACAACACCGATAAGATCTCACAAAACGACGACGTATCCACATCGTGCTACAGGAACTTTGACTAGCATTGACATCTGGTGAACCAACCAACCAGATTTCACCTATGTCACCTGCTCCTGCGAAACGGCGTCGTAACAACTAATTCAAACGGTGCCATATCCAACTCGATACAAACACGCTAAGGAAAAGTCTGAACAATTAAAACGCGCTAACAGATCTCTTATCAAAATCCGATTTCTCATAAAACAGATTTCTAACTCAAAAATACCAAAATTTCCAGAATCGCTCCAAATATGAAATTTGACCCAAAAATACTTTCGAAGACTTCAAAATGGAAGCCAAACAACCAGGTTTGTCCATGCACAAATCTGAATTCTTAAAATCCGATTAATTTCACCAATTACTCATATTCGAATTTCCGGATCTCACATTTCTCTCCACCTTAAAAGATTTCGTCCTTGAAATCGAAGCGACAACTCTGGAATAAACAAAACCATTCTCGACATAGACAACATTGGTGAGTTAAACTACTCGCAGAACAACCAAAAGTACAACCACAGGCAACCAACTGCTGTAGAATCACAATGAAATTATAACTACAAAAAAAAAAATCTTACTCAACGCTAACACAACCCAGCGTAGTCATTCGCTCTATAACTTTACCTTACATAAGCATGCCGTGCAACGTTGATAGTTCATGTTGGCACTGCCAACTAATAAGCCAGAATTCGATCCTTTCTGCGATCTCCAAAAGATCAAACATAACTGGGAGCTCAACAACTACACTGCTATGCCTAAAACAGCTGAAAATCAAAAGCCAAGTCACAAAGCACACTGCCAAAAGAAATCAACAAAAGGACAACTAATTACCAGCTGGGTAGGAACAAGACTCGAATCTGAAAGAAACTAAACACAAGGATGAAAGACCGCTTCAAAGAGGATGAGGGCACACTCCACTCATCATAATTCTGTCTCTCAATTAAACCTTCCGAAATATCCTTGCTAGCCAAAACAGTCAAATTGAGGGTCTAGACTCGCTCATTCCATCAGTACTTAACACCAAAGACCCAATTTAACCTAATACACCCAAACATACCGATGAAACTGCGAACTAATTCACCTCTAAATCTCAATTCCAGCATAATCTAAGAAGGAGAAACTTGCAAAGAGCATGCAGTTCCCAACTAAGGTTCCAAAATTCCACACTGAGAAAGCAAAAATCTGGTCAAAAGGTCACACTCACCCTTTGCTCGAAACAGCACCAGTTCTCTTAGGTCATCCACTTACTGTATAACCTCCATGAAAACCCCTAAGTCTTACAATTTCTTCTAGTCACCAAGCAAACTTTGTACTTCCCACCGTACAAAATCTCAAGGAATGTTATACCGAACATCGCTTGGTCACGAACTCCACACGAAAATTCTACCAATTCCTCGATATGGCCTCACGGACTCAGCACCAGCCACTACAAACACCAGCAACTAGACAATCTCACGACAGAACTGCCAAAAATCCTCTTGCCAGTTCCTTAGAATAAGCCTTAACACAAGGACAAATGGGCTGAGATAGAAATCCGCCAATTATGCTTTCACTGTCCGCACTAACTGGCACCTGGAGTCAACAAGAAACTCTACAAATCTACCAAAATGCTCAAAAGCATTTAAAAAATACTCAATGCTACTAGCACTGTTGGATGGGCCTTCCAACAAATCTTCAGTAGCGAGCTTCTCTCGCGCAGGCAGAAGCTAAACTCACATCTAAAATCTTAAACTAACTCCAGCCAAAAGCAATATCACGCCAACAAGCCGAACTGAGTGAAGACAGAACTCGCTAATCGCTCTCCACCTTAAAATGCACGCCAGAACTCCAAGGTAGACACAGTAACCTCTAGCGTCAAGACAAAGGTGAGGCATCACATCTAGCAAAGTCTCCACAATCCATAACGCAACTATGCCTCGCAGAAAGCAATGGGAGGAACTGCAACCGAAACAGGGAGTCCACAGAAGTTCAACAACTCAAGACCAATCGAAAAATCAAAGACAAAGATCAACAACCAGATGTGACCACATGGTGTGAACATATGGGAGTTACCCACTCGTCTCAACGCACGGTACTAGGTGCACAACAATCACTCAACTTGCGGTTGCCCAACTCATGAACTGTGGTAATTAACCACTCGGCTCATAGCGGCTAACAGAACCCAGCAGGGAGACAAAAGGCACAACATTCCCGTTTGTCTTCCAAAACAACACCCTGGTACTCACAGATCAATACCCAAAGCCTAAACAAGGCACAGTTAAACGAATCAGGTTTCAACAGCTGGATACACGCAACTCGCAAAACAACTCAACAGTTGGAAACACAGACAACAGAAATTATGGGGGGTTCAAAATACTGCAATTCTGCTGTCCGGACAATGAAATCAAAGAGGATGAACACGGCGCCAAAGGTTACAAGGAGAATCAAGGAAATCTCAACCGAAACACATCAGGGAGAAATTCTCAACAAATAACAACTATCCTCTCAATAACAAGGAGCTAAACACTCCAAAAAAAACCACTTCCCTAATAGGACTCACTTACAACTTGCTAACCTAACTCAGCATCACTCTCGGAATGACAACTTCACCACCGGCAGGAGTAACAAAGACACTACATCACACAGACGAGATGGGGCGAAAACATCCTCACGCACCACCAAGCAACAAATACAATCGTAAGCGAGCGCGATGTCCGCTTGTCAACTAAACTCACACAGAGTTAACAAGCAAGGAACACTACCTGTACAATCTCCTCCGGTCAAGACATCATCTCGCTCCCCAGTAGTCGCATCCACCTGAGTTTGCTGAAGTCCCGGTTGCTCAAATAGAGACATCTCTCTAACGCTAGACGTCTCTAAAGGCTAAAATCCTGATCGCTGGGACGGAGAAGGTCGATTCGATCACCTCGAAGAACTACTAATCAAATCCAGCTGCCCCAAAGTAGGACACACTCTAGCATAGTGCCCAATCTGACCACAATTGTTGCAAGCGCCTCGTACTCCAACGCATTGAGAGGGTTGATGCTTACCCCCACACTGACCACAATATGATGCATTCGTCCTCACTCCACCAGAACCGTCAGAACTCAAAGAACTCGAACTGGATCTCTTAAAGTGCCTTCCTCTTGGTCTAAACCTCTGTCGACTCAAAGACTGCGGTGCCACAGAAGGCTGGGAGGACGACGTTCCAGATGGCACAGAATCCACACTTTGTCCTGTCGACTGCTGCACTCGAGTCTGTCCAACTGCAAGGCTTTCCATAAGGTCAACCGCTATGTTGACAGCATTAGCAAGAGCGAGAAAGGCTGAAGACTGACTCTCACTAAATCCCAAAGGAACACTCGGTTGGGAGGCATTCTCTCTATCAGCACTAACCGGAGTCCTCGAATCAATCATCGCTTGCCTACTAGCTCTACCTCTTCTCCTAGGAGGCAACTCTACAAAACACTCAAAGGTAAGCACACAGGCAAGTAATTCAAGTAGTCAAGCACAAACCAAAGAACACTACTGTGCCTAGACTCACATGTGGTCAATGAAATCGAGCTTATCCCAGTTTAAGTTCTGATACAAAAAATGTCAGGCCTCGTGCACAACACAGAGTAAAAACATGCAAAAACATTGCGGAAGCACTTAAAAAGTGGCTAAAAATTTTCTCTTTTGGCCTGACGAAGAAACCATAATTTAAAATACTATCATACTCAAAATAATCCCAGTTTACACATAATCAAAATAACATAGTATCATTATAACGAATACAACCACTGCCCAACGGCCAAATACAACAATAGGAAACCACAGATCACAAATAGACTAATAACTATATAAGCCTAAGCACCACCCGAGACATCCCACCCACGGCGATACCGGTGCAATAGATACTATACATAACTGGGACACTCTAAACACCTCCTGGGGCATCTCCAGCTGGATCATCACCACGACCAGCGGAACAACCTGGGAAACCTGAACAACAAGTAGGCAAACAAAACAAACCAGCCCCAGAGGGACATCGGGGTCAAACCCCAGTACGAAGAGCAGCATAAAACAGCAATTCAGTTACAGCATGCAATGTATCATGTCGTGCAAATGCATGAGCGGTAAAAAGAACATTGATAACAACCGGAGGGCCAAACGGAATAGAAAGCAACAACTGTGACACATCACCGAGTCTCGAAAGCTACCCGATCGCACCCAGTGGAAAATAGAGTGGCTCATCGTCGCACCTGCGCGGAAGCCACCTGCCAGGTCGCACGGAATTTCAAGTGGACACAACCACCCACCAACCTCTATCCAGGTCACTGCAACTGAGGACTGGGAACAACTCAACCAACATCCTCCAGCTGATGCAACTGAGGACTGGGAACAACTCAACCAACATCCTCCAGATGCTCTCAATTGTGGTTATGCAACACCGCACTGCACCACGAGAGAAGAGCTCCAACAGAGCAACATATCATGGCTAACAAAGGAACCATTGGCTCAATATGATATGCAGATGCAGTAACATGCTCAACATGATGCATGTACGAGTAATGCCAGAAAACACAACAAAGCATTCAAATAATCACATGCATAGCAACTTAACAGATCACCAAACAGCAGGTAATACAATCTGGACGAAACCTGCTACACAACACGCACAAACAGATCTCAGGAACCACTCAACAGGTCATGGCAATTCACAGTAACTCAGAGCTGGGAGTAAACGCTCAAACCAACGATTACTCTAACAATTCAACTCAACAAGAAGCTTAATTTCAAAGCTATGAGTAAGGTCTCAAAGCTAAACCGAAATGCTACCTGCACACACCAACGCACTAACAAGGGGAGCTACTGTTACTGCTTCGCGGTCTCACTCCAAGGCTAATTCAAACCTTCTAGCTGGTATTAATCGAAGGAGGAACTCCCAAGGAGTGCAGCGCCACCTACCTTGCCCAAAACCGAGACGGGAGGGTTCGCGACGAAGAAAGGAAGTTGGGAGGATATTCGCTAAGTATGGAGTCTCAACTAATGAAACAAAGACCAAGTCCTGCTTCTTATATAAACACGAAAAATCTGCTAAAATAAATCACCGACATAAACAGATCTCTCAAGCAACCAACACATGCACTAGACAATGCTTAGCAACGAAACGACGTTGCGCAACCATGGAAGAAGTCTGAACACTAAAACAAAAACGCTGGAGAAATCTGAATTATTAAACCATCGCAATACTCGAATTCCCCAATAGAAACAGATCCTACACATGCGTTAAACATATCTCGCCCAAACTAGATTTCACAACCACGTGCGCTACAACATTCGAAACCCCAAAAAGACGTCACTTCAATACCACGGAGAAGTCTGGAGAATAAAAGCGCTAAAGTTGGAACACGCTACTACGATCACTACAGGAGAGTTGACCAGCGTTGACGTCTGGATGCTAACTCCCAAGAACCAGATCTCTCCAACAAGCGCTAAACCAGCGATCAACTCCAAAACGACGTCGCACAACACTACGGTGAAGTCTGGACGCTTATAACAAACACTGGAGAAATATGAAACACTAAGCTCTAAACACTGCGTTGCAAAACAGATCTCACAAACACGCCCAGCCTAAATGACAGTGTATTGACTTATCTAAACGGTAGCGTTTTGAACCTTAAGCCAAAACACACGATCAGACTTCAACACAAAAGCGCCACAGATTTCTCCCTCCCACGCGGACCATATTTCACCTAAACGACACCGCTTTACACACAAAGCAAACCACGCGGTAACAGATCTCAATATACGACAGCGTTTTGTTTCTCACGCTACACCCCATATCAACACCAGCGACCAGCTTTCTCAAGAAATCCGAACAGATCCCTCACAATGTCGAGCAGATCTCACAAAAACGACGGCGTGTCCACATCGCGCTACAGGAACTTTGACTAGCGTTGACATCTGGTGAACCAACCAACCAGATTTCACCTACGTCACCTGCTGCTGCGAAACGGCGTCGTAACAACTAATTCAAACGGTGCCGTATCCAACTCGATACAAACACGCTAAGGCAAAGTCTGAACAATTAAAACACGCTAACAGATCTCTTCTCAAAATCCGATTTCTCATAAAACAGATTTCTAACTCAAAAACACCAAAATTTCCAGAATCGCTCCAAATATGAAATTTGACCCAAAAATACTTTCGAAAACTTCCAACTGGAAGCCAAACAACCAGGTTTGTCCATGCACAAATCTGAATTCTTAAAATCCGATTAATTTCACCAATTACTCATATTCAAATTTTCGGATCTCACAAATATAAGCACAGAGCCGTGCCATAGATTCTGTGAAATCGGTAGGAAGAACAACAGTTGGCATTATATGTGAAGTCTGAGGAATATCATCTGTGAAATTCATACGGGAAGCACCGGAAGAATAACTGGATGAAGTCGAACTGGAAGATCTTGGACTGGTAGGCACTGAACTATCTGAGCTAGAACAGGAAGAAATAAACTGTATATATGGCTGTACAAAGAAATCTACAAAACCTTATGGATCTATATCGTGCTGAAATGCATCAAAAATTCCAGTTGGAATAGTCTCTGTCTCCAAATCTGAATCTACGGTAACTATATCTCTACACAAATTGTAGGTGCCTACTGGCTGAAGATGTCCAAAGAGCAAAAACTGAACTACATCTGTACAAATTTCAGCCCAGAGTCACTGAACAATCCTGGAGTAAGGTTTTCGAGAATCCAGATCTTGGACTGGTTCAATGAAGATACATATAGGGGCAAATGCATCCACGAATGGCCTCTGAGGTAGTGGCTTCCTATGTCTTGAAACAATTGGCCATGCTATCCTTGCAGGCTTCGGGTCTGCACCCTCTACAACTTGCCAAGATCCATCAATAAAAAGTAAAGGCCTTACCCAGCTGGTAGAGGTAACATTTGGATAAAAATGGGAATGAATCCCGCCGCTATATACATCACCTCCTCCAAACAGCTTTGAGCTAGATGGCCGTGTCCACTCCAATCTGTGTTGCCTCAGTTGCTCCAGCAGATTGATTAGCGAAATTCTATGAGCTTCTGAAAGCAAGTCCAAAACTTGAAGATCTATAGCTGAAGTGGGCGTGCCGGATTCAAAATTATTATGCCTCGCCTCCAAAAATTACCTCAGTAGCATCTCTCAGTACTTGGCTGTTATATACAAACGCCTCCGAACAGCTGTCGACAACGAATCAGTCTCAGCCCAATTAAGCACCTGATATTAGCGAAATTCTATGAGCTTCTGAAAGCAAGTCCAAAACTTGAAGATCTATAGCTGAAGTGGGCGTGCCGGATTCAAAATTATTATGCCTCGCCTCCAAAAATTACCTCAGTAGCATCTCTCAGTACTTGGCTGTTATATACAAACGCCTCCGAACAGCTGTCGACAACGAATCAGTCTCAGCCCAATTAAGCACCTGATCTTCCTTTTCTGCAAGATCTGAAACTGATGTCAAAACTGACAAGCTACGAAGACTGAAAGAATAAAAGAATGAAGCGATCTTTTATACTATGGCTTCTCTAAACTGTACAAGAAACTCAACATCAACACAGATCAAAGTAAACATCTTCCTAGCCGGATTGCCCTTAATCTCTTCCACAAGGGGCTCCTTCCCCTTGTCAGTAGGGTCAATCGTCGGAAGGGTGGCCTTGTGCCAATCCACTTTCCTAAATTCAATCCCGCGACCGAACTTAATTTTGGTAGGCTCTTCAGTCGTAACAGATGGAAGCATAATTTCTTCAAGAATCTGCTGCAAAAGATCATCAATAGACATCGACTCCTCATCAGACATAGATGTCTTAGTAAGTTTCAGAACCTTGCGCAAGGGTTCCGTGTCTTCAGAGTCATTCGCCTCCACATCTCTCTTCCCCTTATCAGTCGCCTCCTTCTTTGTTTCCTCATCTTTCTTCTCGTTCTCAACTATCTCATCATCAGCTTTCTCCTTTTCATCTGTCGTGTCAGCTGTCTCCATCTCAACAGTCTCCTTCTCAACGGTCGCCTCAGTCGTCTCCACCACAACTGGTTCCTCCTTATCTATCTCCTCTATCTCCACCACAGCTATCTCCTTATCAGCTGTTTCCATTTCAGCTGTTTCCTCCGCAGCTGTCTTCTCCTCAACTATCTCCACCTCATCTTGCTCCTCATCTGACTCTTGCAAGATCAATTTTCTTTTCGGTGCTTGGCGTCGTGGAGCACTAGGGCTCTCAGTTGGTATAACAGAAATTGGTACAACTTCTTGTACCATAGGAACAATCGCCAAATTATTTTCTGTGGGATCAGATCTCCCAACAGTTGTTCCCTTCTTCTTCGTTGCAGGCTCAGTAACAGCAGGAGCTGGTCTCCTCTTAGTTGCTGCCTTAACCACCTTCTCCACTACTGGTTCATCCGCCACCTCTTCAACAGTTGTCGACATAGATTTTTTTTTAGATATATGTGCCGACAGTTTTGACAGTAAGAATTTTCAGAGGTGGGAAATTCTTCGACACTCCCAAAGTCAGATCTGGTGCGCCCTTCAATAAAACACAGATTTGAGCGGCAAACCCCTTGGTTTTCTTTGATGATTTAGTCACCATGGCCTTCAGAATGTCGAACAAAAATTTTCTCCAATTGATTTTAATCCCACCATCGATAGCAGCCATGAGCAAAAATCGTTCCTGGGTTACGGCATCAAACGAGCCAGCCTTGGCTGTAACAGTCTTCGCCAAAATATCATTCAACAGCCTGAATTCCACCTTCATTTCCTTCTTCTTGCATGAAGTCTTAATCGGTTCACCACTCACAGAAAAGGCTTTCCTCGCTGTATTTATCAAATCCTTAGGCAACTCATCCACAGACTTCAGCCCTTCTGACGGTAGCGCAAACACACCAGCAAACTGCTCTTCAGACATTTCTATAAACTTTCCCTGAACTGAGCTAATTACTGCATTATCTCTCACAAAGGCATAGGCAAAGAAATTCTCCAAGTCTTGTTCATAGATAATAGATGGACATCCCAGAAATCCACGAATACCAGTCGACTCAAGGTATTTAAACATAGCAACCATACCTTCGTCAGAGAGACTCAGAACTGAGTCGAAGTTGACTTGTAGGGCGTTCTGGATGAGTGAAGAGGCCATTGCAGTAGATTGATTGAAGAAAATAGAACGTCGAGAATATGGTAATCTGCAGAGAAAGCACTTGAAAGCACGAGAGTATTTTTTTGCAAGGTAAGTGTTAGAGGAAAATCAAAAGACGCATAAAAGAGAAACGGAATACGAAACGGTACGACAAACAATGTAGATGTGACGTTTCGCATGATGACAACACACATGTCAATCATCCGATGGCGCGATCATAATTTGAAAAGATTTTTAAATTTAACCCGTATGATTAAAAGTAAAATCGAACCGCCATTTTAAATACATCACAACCGTTGATCTATTTAATGTATCAACTGGGGTACTGTCAGATCAGATCACTTATAAGTATCAACTGTATATAAGAAAAATCTGAATAGATTCAGATCACATGTATTCAGCTGACTCAACACTTATTAACTCTGATCTGTTGTTCCCCCCAAAGCTGAGGTTCTCCCAAATATGAAATTTACCAAATCTGAGGATCTCCGTCGTTCCCTCTGAACAGAAGATCCAAATCTGAAGTAAACTAAAGATGTTCAACCTGCAATGTTACGCACAATCATATATTAAGGCAATTCTAAGATACCAAGAATATTTCAAAAATACGAAAACTTAGTGTCCCGTAGAGGTTTCGTGAAGATATCAGCAACTTGCTGATATGTTGACACATACTCCAGCCGGACGTCTTTCTTAAGCACGTGATCTCTTATGAAATGATGCCGTATATCTATGTGCTTTGTTCTGGAATGCAGCACAGGGTTCTGAGTGATGGATATTGCACTTGTATTGTCACAAAAAATAGGAGCTTCAGAAGCATCAATACCGTAATCTCTAAGCTGATGTTGAATCCATAAGATCTGAGCACAACAACTTCCAGCTGCTAGATACTCTGCTTCAGCTGTAGATGTGGCGATCGATGTTTGCTTCTTACTGAACCAGGAAATCAACCGATCTCCCAAAAATTGACATGACTTGTGCTTTGCCTATCAATTCTGCATCCTGCGTAATCTGCATCACTATAATAGATTAGTTGAAAGCTGGAGTCTTTGGGATACCAAAGACCCACACTAGAAGTTCCTTTAAGATATTTTAA
Organism: Dorcoceras hygrometricum; assembly: GCA_001598015.1. Lineage (NCBI taxonomy): Eukaryota > Viridiplantae > Streptophyta > Magnoliopsida > Lamiales > Gesneriaceae > Dorcoceras > Dorcoceras hygrometricum. The sequence continues at coordinate 279,581 of KV005081.1, forward strand.
AATCCATTTTACTGCAATATAATGCGATTGTTTAGGCTCAGCTTGGAATGTAGCACACATAGAGACAGCAAACATGATGTCTGGTCTGCTTGCAGTCAAGTAAAGCAATGAGCCAATAATACCGCGATACAAAGATACCTCAATTGCAGTTCCAGCTTCATCTTTGTCCAGTTTGATTGAAGCACTCATCGGGGTAGCTGTTGCTGAACTATTCTCCATCCCAAACTTCTTCGATAGTTTTTTCGTATACTTAGCTTGATTGATGAATATTCTGTTGGCATACAATGGCGGATCCGGATCCCGTTTCCCGGGGGCGCAGCGGAAGTTTAAAAATTTGCCCCGGGATACGTTCAATACATTAATACAATTCAATAATCATACATAGGATGTTTATCGAATCGTTACCTTGCTGGCGTCTAGGCGCCTGGCTCCAACCATAATTCGCAGGGAAATCTGGCTCTTGAATTGTAGGCGGCGGTAGATCCTCCTAATCAGGTCCACGACCGGAATCTAGATTCCTCCGTAAATCTGCACTAGAAGATCTGACGGATTCTGGCACGGAAGGAAACTCCTCGTTGCGGTGATCGAAACAAGTCCGATCACGTAGAAGGTGGCACACAACGACGGCACGGGGCGGCGCAAGGCGGCGGCCGGCGGCGTGAGATTGAGGGAGAGGAGGGGCGACGGTTTTGGAGCTTGGAGGCTAGGGTTTAGTGTTGTTAATTGTATGATTAAAGCCCTAGTATAATACTAGTATATAACAAATATACATGGGCTTGAACCGGCCCATTGGACTTGGGTCAGGCCCAAGTCCATATGAACATTCGGTTCATTTAAATCACCACGGTTTCATCATAACTTCGATCGACGATCAGATCGGACCGATCGACTCAGTTTTCAAAACTGAACATTATGATGTGAAAAACAATTTTAAAGATTACCTAGTCCAAAAAAGACAATTTTTCCCCTCAACTTTGGGAAATCGCAATTTGACCCCTGTTGACTTTTAGGAAGTCGCACTCCCTAAAATCCTCTTCCTATGCTAAACACATTGAGCTCAGTTTCCGTGCAGGAATCATGAATCCAGTACTTGTGTGGCCCTCAATGGTTCAGGGATACAGCTAGCCGTGGGCCCACAACCATTGTGGCTCCGAAATCACAATTTCGGACTTGCCCAACGGATCATGGTAAAGCGCCTAGCAACATCGCCCCATGATCCCCTAGGTATCACTGATAGTGCCTGCAAGAACCAGTTGGTCGTGGTTAGCGTACAATACGGTCCTTTCAACTCATATATCCCGATCAGATCAACGACCATTGGTAAATCGAGAGTCGCTAGAGATCCTATAACTATGCATACATCTTGGAGATCAAATAGTGACATCGCGAGTGTTACTAGGTAAACCCATTTACCTAAAACACATCCAGTACTCTGGACAGAGATTTATACACTATTATCCCCTCAGATAGCATAGGATATCCACGCATGAATGCGAGCGATGAATACTCGACAACGAATCATCGAATCCTACATGCATCGGGACCTCACCCAATCCCGCCGCCTAATGACCCCAAGTGAGTCGGCAAACGGGTCAAAGTGAGGCGCCTATCATGTAGAGTCTCAATGACGTTTCGAGTAGTGAGGACTAATAAGTACAACCAAGACCTCGGACTTATCCACTCGACAAATGGTAACCACTTGGAAAGTCCGAACGAGGGTAGTTTGATAGATCACCGGGTCACTATCCATCTGCATGCTCAGAACATCACAATGTTCCCTACCAATGAAACATGGTACTTCGCATCGCAGATGCTAGTCTCAAGCTCGGGCGGCCTTATCCTCATTTTGACGGTCCAATCGACTAGGAATGAATTCAGAATACACAGTGACTATTAGATGTATTTCATGATAGCCGTCATACCCACTATCACATCTAACATACACTATGGTGCATTCTAGGTCTTTATCCAACACAATTGTTAACATTATAAATCATAATGAGAATAAAGAATGCCATAAAGAAAAGAGAATATCATATATAAATACTGTCGTATACAAGAGTCTATAAAACCCACACGCCACAAGTTGGTTAGTTGGGCATCTGCTCTAACAATCTCCCACTTGCCCTATAGCCAACTACTCATCAGACGCAGTCCCATTGTTTCGCGATGTTTTTCAAACAACGGTCCTGGCAAGGGCTTCGTAAGTGGATCAGTAATGTTGTCCGCAGAGGCGACTCTCTCAACTGCTATGTCACCCCTAGCCACAATATACCGGATTATGTGGTATTTCCTCAGTATGTATTTGGATCTTTGGTGAGACCTAGGCTCCTTTGCTTGCACAACGGCACCCGTGTTGTCGCAGTACACCGGGACTGGACCAACTCCATCAGGAATAACGCCCAACTCTTGGACGAAATTCCTTATCCAAACCGCCTCCTTAGCAGCAGCTGATGCTGCGATGTACTCAACCTCAGTGGTTGAATCCGCGATGGTGTCTTGCTTGGAACTCTTCCAAGAGACAGCACCACCATTGAGCATGAATACAAATACAGAGGTAGACTTCGAATCATCCACGTCACATTGGAAGCTAGAATCAGCGTAGCCTTCCAATTTCAGTTCATCACCCCCATAGACCATGAACATATTCTTAGTCCTTCGCAAGTACTTAAGAATGTCTTTCACAGCCTTCCAATGCATTTGGCCGGGGTTGGCCTGGTAGCGGCTCGTGACACTCAGAGCATATGCGATATCCGGTCTAGTTGAGATCATGCCATACATAATACTACCTATTGCTGAGGCATATGGCACACGTGCCATACTCTCTATCTCCTCATCAGTCTTTGAACACATAGACTTAGATAGAGTGAGCCCGTGGCTCATAGGTAGGTGTCCTCTCTTGGACTCTTCCATAGAGAACCGCTTAAGTATGGTATCGATGTAGGTAGCTTGGGTGAGTCCGAGCATCCGTTTCGATCTATCCCGATAGATCTGTATTCCAAGAATATAGGATGCTTCACCCATTTCCTTCATCGAGAATCTACTAGACAACCATACTTTAGTTGACTGCAGCATTCCTACATCATTCCCAATGAGTAGAATGTCATCAACATAAAGTACAAGGAATGTCACAGCGCTTTTAACTACCTTCTTATATACACATGGCTCCTCGGGATTCTTGATGAAACCAAATTCCTTAATTGTTTCATCGAATCTCAGGTTCCAACTCCTCGATACTTGTTTGAGACCGTAGATCGATCTCTGAAGTTTGCATACCTTATGCTCACTTCCTACAGATGTGAAACCCTCAGGCTGCGTCATAAAGATCTCTTCCTTAATGTTTCCATTAAGGAACACAATTTTCACATCCATTTTCCATATCTCATAGTCGTACCATGCGGCTATGGCTAGTAGGATTCTAATCGACTTGAACATTGCGACTGGTGAAAAGGTTTCATCATAGTCAATACCTTGCCTTTGAGTGTAACCTTTCGCGACCAATCGTGCCTTGTAGGTCAATACCTTACCATCAGGCCCAAGTTTCCTCTTGTATATCCATTTACACCCAATAAGAACAATTCCTTCGAGAGGATTAACGAGAGTTCCAAACTTGGTTCGCATGCATTGAGTCAATCTCAGACTGCATTGCTTCAAGCCACAAATTAGAATCAGCATCGGAAATTGCCTCCTTGAAAGTCCTTGGATCACATCCAACAACTTGATCATCCTGATCATCTTCAAGAAGGAAACCATATCTTTCAGGAGCCCTAGGAACCTTTTCGGATCTCCTAGGTGCGACCATTTCTGGTACTGGCTCTGGAGGTGCGGGAGATTCACTTGGTACCTCAGTTGGTTCTCGAACCTCTTCGAGTTCTACTATCTTGCCTTTTCTATCAAGTAGAAACTCCCTTTCCATAAAGGTGGCATTCCTAAAAACAAACACTTTTGTTTCACTTGGATAGTAGAAGTAGTATCCAATGGAATTCGAAGTATGTGTGACCGTACTTAGTACCAATGCTAAGTGGGCCACACACATCAGTATGGATCAAATCCAATAGGCCTTGGGTACGTTCAGGCTTGCCCTTGAAGGGTTGTTTAGTCATCTTTCCCTTGAGACAAGACTCACAAGTCGGTAGGGAGTTAATGTCTGACAAATCAAACATGTCACTCCTAACTAACTTGTTCATCCTTCTTAGGGAAATATGACCTAGCCTAGCGTATCCATCACTATCAAGCATTGAAACAGAAATGATGTTCTTAATTAATTCGGGAACAAATAAAACGTTTCTCAATAACAACTTAAAATCTGAAGACAGAAATAAATAAACATCTCCTATAGCTACTGCAGCAACTCTTGCTCCAATGCCCAGCCTCAAGTGGGTCTCACCCTCTCTAAGACGTCGGCTTCTTGTCATCACCTGCAAATCATTGCAGATATGAGATCCACATCCGGTATCAAGTACCCAAGAAGTCGAATTAAGAGACATATTTATTTCGATATAAAACATACCTTTTGCAGTTCGCAACTGCTCGAGGTACTCCTTGCAGTTCTGTTAGAGTAGATGCCCAACTAGCCAACTTGTGGCGTGTGGGTTTATAGACTCTTGTATGAAACAATATTTATATATGATATTCGCATTTATTTATATGGCGTTCTTTACTTTCATTATGTGTGTAATGATTTACAATTGCGTTGAGTAAAGACCTAGAATGCACTAAAGCGTATGTTAGATGTGATAGTGGGTATGACGGCTATCATGAAACACATCTAATAGTCGATGTGTGTTCTGAACATGTTCCTAGTCGATTGGGCCGTCAAAATGAGGATAAGGCCGCCCGAGTTCGAGACTAGTATCTGCGATGCGAAGTACCATGTTTCATTGGTAGGGAACATTGTGATGTTCTGAGCATGCAGATAGATAGTGACCTGGTGATCTATCGAACTACCCTCCTTCAGACTTTCCAAGTGGTTACCATTTGTCGAGTGGATAAGTCCGAGGTCTTGGTTGTACTGAACGTCATTGAGACTCTACATGATAGGCGTCTCACTTTGACCCGTTTGCCGACTCACTTGGGGTCATAAGGCGTCGGGATTGGGTGAGACCCCGATGCATGTAGGAGTCGATGCATCGTTGTCGAGGATTCACCGCTCGCAGACATGCGTGGATATCCTATGCTATCTGAGGGGATAATAGTGTATGAATCTCTGGCTAGAGTACTAGAAGTGTTTTAGGTAAATAGTGTATCCTAGTTACACTCGCGATGTCACTATTCGATCTCCAAGATGTACGTCGGGATTGGGTGAGACCCCGATGCATGTAGGAGTCGATGCATCGTTGTCGAGGATTCACCGCTCGCAGACATGCGTGGATATCCTATGCTATCTGAGGGGATAATAGTGTATGAATCTCTGGCTAGAGTACTAGAAGTGTTTTAGGTAAATAGTGTATGATTGGACCCAGGTCCGTGGCTGGCAACCACGGACCGCATAGCTCTCGCGATCGATCATCCCAATGTTACTTTATATATGTTGATATATAGTTTAATTGAATCCGCATGTTGGTCCGCGAGCATGGGTTTCGCATGATTGGGCTCATTGAAAGGCTGTCGGGCCTTGATATCGCGCTTCCACACGAGCTGTCTGTGGATGTACTTCTCCTCTCACTACCCGCTGCATTTGACCCCTTTATGGTCAACTTCAACATGAACAAGCTGGAGGCCACCCTTGAAGAGGTGGTTAACATGCTTGTGGTGTTTTAGGGGACTATAAAGAAGGACAAACCCGTCCTTCTTCTGGGTTCTTCTTCCTCTGCGAAGAAGGGGCCCAGACGCAAGAGCAAGAAGCGTTCTGCTCCTGCGAAGGAGGAAAAGTCTGCCAAGAAGCCGAAGGCAAAGGCTTCTAAGCCAAACAAGAGCGACGTTTGACACCACTGCCACAAGGCTGGGCATTGGAGGAGGAACTGCAAGGAGTACCTCGAGCAGTTGCAAACTGCGAAAGGTATGTTCTATATTGAAATAAATATGTCTCTAAATTCAACTTCTTGGGTACTTGATACCGGATGTGGATCTCATATCTGCAATGATTTGCAGGGGATGACAAGAAGTCGACGTCTTAGAGAGGGTGAGACCCACTTGAGGCTTGGCAATGGAGCAAGGGTTGCTGCTATAGCTATAGGAGATGTTCATTTATTTCTGTCTTCAAATTTTAAGTTGTTGTTACGAGACGTTTTATTTGTTCCTGAATTAATTAAAAACATTATTTCTATTCCTATGCTTGATAGAGATGGATATTCTTGTATGTTTGCTAATTCGATTTGCAATATTTACAAGAATGAATGTTTAATTGGAACTTGGGAACGCGAAAACGATTTATACACCTTAGAATTAAAAGACGTTCCAACTCGCGATGTCGAAACACACACAACAACGATTAAACGGAAACACGATAACTTGAACCCAG
>KV005082.1:7323-17438 GCA_001598015.1 Dorcoceras hygrometricum
CTTATCCTCATTTTGACGGCCCAATCGACTAGGAACATGTTCAGAATACACAGCGACTATTAGATGTGTTTCATGATAGCCGTCATACCCACAATCACATCTAACATACGCTTGAGTGCATTCTAGGTCTTTACTCAACGCAATTGTAAATCATTACACACATAATGAAAGTAAAGAACGCCATATAAGTAAATGTGAATATCATATATAAAGACTGTTTGTACAAGAGTGTATAAAACCCACACGCCACAAGTTGGCTAGTTGGGCATCTACTCTAACACTAAGAAACGATGAGGATGTTGAGCAGTAGAGTATACCTTTTCGTCGTCGTGTTAGACAGACAGAGGTGGAAGATGTGACTAGACAGATTGGCGAGATGGAGCTAGTTCTGGCTAGGTTCCAGAGGATGAATCCCCCTACGTTCACTGGCGCCGAGAGTGGTTTGATGGCTGAAGGCTGGTTGGAACACATGGAGGAATATTTTGACACGGTGGAGTACTCTCAGGAGAGAAGATTGAAGTTGGCTGTTTTGTAGCTGAGGGATAATGCTCAACGCTGGTGGAAAGGGACTTCCCGAGTCATGAGAGAGAGTGGTGCGTTGATTTCATGGGAGAGCTTCTGTGCAGCTTTTCGACAGGAGTATACCCCTGAGTCCTACTACAATAACCGTGAGCGGGAGTTCGATAATCTGAAGCAAGGAAACATGAGGGTAGCTGAGTATTCTAGACAGTTTTCTTCGCTTCTGTCGTATGTTCCCCATGTTCATCACAATGTTCCCTACCAATGAAACATGGTACTTCGCATCACAGATACTAGTCTCGAGCTCGGGCGGCCTTATCCTCATTTTGAGGGCCCGATCGACTAGGAACATGTTCAGAATACACAGTGACTATTAGATGTGTTTCATGATAGCCGTCATACCCACTATCACATCTAACATACACTTTAGTGCATTCTAGGTCTTTACTCAACGCAATTGTAAATCATCATACAACACATAATGAAAGTAAAGAACGCCATATAAGTAAATGTGAATATCATATATAAAGACTGTTTGTACAAGAGTGTATAAAACCCACACGCCACAAGTTGGCTAGTTGGGCATCTACTCTAACACTAAGAAACGATGAGGATGTTGAGCAGTAGAGTATACCTTTTCGTCGTCGTGTTAGACAGACAGAGGTGGAAGATGTGACTAGACAGATTGGCGAGATGGAGCTAGTTCTGGCTAGGTTCCAGAGGATGAATCCCCCTACGTTCACTGGCGCCGAGAGTGGTTTGATGGCTGAAGGCTGGTTGGAACACATGGAGGAATATTTTGACACGGTGGAGTACTCTCAGGAGAGAAGATTGAAGTTGGCTGTTTTGTAGCTGAGGGATAATGCTCAACGCTGGTGGAAAGGGACTTCCCGAGTCATGAGAGAGAGTGGTGCGTTGATTTCATGGGAGAGCTTCTGTGCAGCTTTTCGACAGGAGTATACCCCTGAGTCCTACTACAATAACCGTGAGCGGGAGTTCGATAATCTGAAGCAAGGAAACATGAGGGTAGCTGAGTATTCTAGACAGTTTTCTTCGCTTCTGTCGTATGTTCCCCATGTTGCTAACCAGGAGAGGACGAAGAGTGTCAGGCCTCGTGCTCAACTCAGAGTAAAACCACGCAAACAATAGCGGAAGCAATAAAATAGTGGTTAAAATTTTCGCTTTTGGCCTGACTGAAAGATTACATAATTTAAAATACAACAATACTCAAAATATCCCAGTTTACAAAAACTCAGTACAACAGTACAGCATTCCATAGATACAAGCACTACAGAATACAATAAAGCACAGAGCACTCCCCGACTAACAGTCCTTATACATATATGCTATACGCTAACTGGGACACTCTAATCACCTCTTGGGGCACCACCAGCTGGTTCAAATCCACGACCAGCGTAATAACCTGGGAAACCTGGACAACAAACAGGCAAACAAACCAAGCCCCAGAGGGACATGGGGTCAAACCCCAGTACGGAGAGCAATATAAAACAGCAAATGGAAAGCAACAGATAATATCAAATGCTATGCGTGAGAACAAGGCTACAACCGAAATGCAGGGAACCAAAGAATCTCAAGGAACTGCTCAACAACAGATACGAATCAACTGAGCCAGAGTACAACAGTGGCCACGGGGTGTGTGAGTATATGGGAGCTACCCACTAGTCTCAACACGCGGTACCAGATGCAAACATAGCTCAACCCGCTGTTGCCCAACTCATGAGATGTGGGAGCTACCCACTCCGTTCATAGTTGCTAACAGATCCAAGCAGGGATATGAGGTATACGAGAGTTACCCGCTCGTCCTCAACAAGCATCATGTTACGCACAGATCAAATACAACAAGGCACAAAAGGCACGCTACAACAGATCTGAGCTCAATATGATAATGCGTGTATGCAACAGATAAAATGTCCAGCACATAACATATACAACAATGCAAGGCATACACAGCAGCAAGCATAATCATCCATGCTCAATCCTGAGCTGTAAAACAAGCTCACATCCGTACATCAAGTCTTATGTGCTACAATTACTACAATAGGGTCCGAGCAACACAGATCTCACACCAGCTAAGCCAAACATAAATACTAACTCAGGGACAGTAACACAGAAACCACGAATTGGGAGCTACGAGCTAAACCAAATATGTCCTACCCTTCTAACACAACAGAAGGCTCTAAACGAAGCACAAGGTAGGATCTTTAACACTTACCAAACGAGCTACCTCAACGACAGACAAAATCCGACGCTTATGCTAACAGAATACACAAGGGAGATGTCTTTGCACACCTCACCAGCTTCACGCAAGCCTCCAGAAGCAGTACCAAACGAAGCTTCTCAGCAAGAGGAGTCCAGCGCTACCACTCTTACTTCAATCGGAGCTATCTACCGTCGGAAATCGGAGAAGATATGGTTCGGTGAACAGTAGCTAGGATATCGTGACAGAGTTTGCTCACGAAAAATATTTCTAAGTTTCGGGGCTGAACAATGATGGAAAAAGGCAAGGTTATCTATATAAAGTCAGATCTGCTCAAATCTGAAGGACAGAACCCACCGACACTCAAGTCTCAAAAATAATTTCCCACTCAAATCTGAATTCACAACAGATCTCTCTACAGCAAACAGATCTCAACTTACTCAATCGAATTCGTGCCGCATCTACTGTCGCATCTAGACACGTCACCCGCTACGCGAACCTGAAATGCTAACCAGCATCGCAACGCTCAGATCCCATCGAGATCTGAAGACCAACACCTCAGATATGAATCTCGCTCGTTAACCAAAACGCCGTCGTTCCAACTAAACCAAACGACGTAGTTTAACTACTCACTACAGAACATGCTGGCTCACATCCAACACCCGCGATACCAGATTTCATTACCAAAGCTGAGCCCGATCACCAGTACTGACTAACACTCATATCTGATACGTTCCCACGAGAATACTCAAACTCCTCAAATCTGTTCCAAGGACTTAAACGATCCCGGCAACTAAACCAAGCATATGAGCTCACAGCTGGCTCATCCCATATCTGTTCAAGCCAAATCTGGTCTATGCTAAACCCAATTAATTAACTCAATTAATCTTGTAAGCTTTCAGATCTCACATCTCTCCCCCTCTAAAACAGGATTTTGTCCTCGAAATCAAGAGTTCAAGATAACTGGGAAAACGAACATAAACAAACATCTACCAGGAAATAACAAAGAACAAACTACTGGAATCTGATATAGTTCTTACTCAAACAGATACGGCCACTCACGCTGCATATTCTCTTCCAGTTCCAAGTAGCTTCTTCTCTACCATTTTTACTCCACTGGACCATCACCAAGGGAATGGTCTTATTCCTCAGCTGTTTCTCTTTTCTATCCAAGATCTGCTAGGGATATTCTACATAACTCAAAGTCCGATCTAGCTCTACCTCGTCAGTTATCAACACATGTGAGGGATCTGGCTCATACTTCCTCAACATCGACACATGAAAAACATCATGTAAGGAAGAAAAATCTGGTGGCAACAACAGCCGATAAGCCAAAGGACCAATTCTTTCAGCAATATCATACGGTACAACGTAACGAGGAGCTAACTTTCCCTTGAGACCAAATCTCATCACACTGCCAAAAGGAGAAACTTTCAAGAAAACCAGATCACCAACCTGAAATTCTAAAGGCCTACGCATCTTTTTCGCATAACTAGCTTGGCGATCTTGTGCATCTTTCATTCGCTGGCGAATCAGATCCACTTGATCTCTCATCTGCTGCACAAATTCTGGAGAAGATAGCTGCTTCTCCCCCACTTCTTCCCAACACACAGGCGATCTATACTTCCTACCATACAAAGCTTCAAATGGCGCCATACCAATCGTGACCTGATACCTGTTATTGTAGGAAAACTCAACCAAAGACAATGAATCTTGCCAGCTACCACTAAAATCCATCACAACAGCTCTCAACATATCCTCTAAAATCTGGATAGTTCTCTTAGATTGGCCATATGTCTGGGGATGATACAATGTACTCATCGCCAATCTGGTACCCAAAGCTATTTGAAAACTCTTCCAAAATCTGGAAGTAAACCTCGGATCACGATCTGAAACAATGGAAACAGGCACACCATGCAATCTCACCACGAAATCTATGTACAGCTTCGCCATTTTCTTCAAACAATACGTCATACTATAGGGAATGAAGTGAGAAGACTTCGACTATCTATCTATCAAAACCCACACAGTATCACACCCTCTGCTGGATTGAGGCAAATGTGTGACAAAATCCATTGCTATGTGCTCCCAATTCCATTGGGGAATTTCCAAAATCTGCAATAAACCACCAGGTCTCATCCTTTCAGCCTTGACTTGCTGACAATTCAAACAATGGGCTACAAAATCAGCAACATCACTCTTCAAACCTGCCCACTAGTAATGCTGCTTCAAGGCATAATACATCTTCCTCACACCAGGATGAACACTGTGTCTACTGCAGTGAGCTTCTCTCAAGATCTCCTCCTTCAAATCAATCAGATTTGGCACAACCAACCTTCCACAAAATCTCAAACAACCATAAGACGAGACAGAATAATCCTCTAACTGTCCAGCTCTCACCTTCAGTTTCAACTCATGTATAGATGGATCTGTTCTCTGAGCTGCTCTAACGCTCGCAACAATCTGTGGCTCAACTTGGAAAGAAGAAACCACAATAAAATCCTCACCTGGGTAAAACCTCCAACCAGTAGTGCTTAGATGCTCATGGACCATCGAAATCTGCAACGAAGCCAGCATCGCTACTTGAGCCTTTCTTCTCATGCTCTAACGCTCGCAACAATCTGTGGCTCAACTTGGAAAGAAGAAACCACAATAAAATCCTCACCTGGGTAAAACCTCCAACCAGTAGTGCTTAGATGCTCATGGACCTTCGAAATCTGCAACGAAGCCAGCATCGCTACTTGAGCCTTTCTTCTCAATGCATCAACAACAACATTCATCTTCCCAGGCTGATATTGGATCTCACAGTCAAAATCCTTAAACATCTCCATCCATCTACGCTGTCTCATGTTCAAATATTACTGAGAAAACAGATACTGAAGGCTCTTTTGGTCTGAGTACACCACAAACTGCTCGCCACAAAGATAGTGGCGCCAAATTTCAAGGCAAAACCACTGCTGCCAACTCTAAATCATGAACTAGGTAAGCGATTTCAACTGACGAGAAGCATACGCAATGACTCGACCATTCTGCATCAACACACAGCCCAATCCATTCAATGAAGCATCTGCACAAACAACAAAACCACCTGAACCACACGGCAAAGCTAACACAGGCGCAGAAGTTAGCTTCTCTTTGAGAAACATAAAACTGTTCTCACACTGCTCAGTCCACACAAACTTCTTGTCTTTCTGAGTTAACTGCATCATTGGCTTAGCTATACTAGAGAATCCCTCTATAAAACACCGATAATAGTCAGCCAAACACAAGAAACTACGAATCTCAGCAACATTCTTGGGACGCTCCCAGTTAACAACAACTTATACTTTACTGGGATCCACAGAAATACCTGATGCTGAAACAACATGACCCAGAAATAAAACTCTGTCCAACCAAAACTCGCACTTAGAAAACTTAGAATACAACTGCGAGTCTCTAAGCGTCTGAAGAACCAACTTAAAATGCTCCTTGTGCTTCATCGGAGTCTTAGAGTACACCAAAATGTCATCGATGAACACAATCACAAACTGATCGATGAACTCCCTAAAGACCTTATTCATCAAGTCCATGAAAACTGCAGGGGCATTGTCAAACCAAAAGGCATAACTAAAAACTCATAATGTCCGTACCTCGTACGAAAAGCAGTCTTCGCAACATATTGCTCTCGAATGCGCAACTGATGGTACCCCGAACGCAAATGGATCTTAGAGAATACATTCGAACCCTGAAGCTGATCAAACAAATCATCGATCCTCGAAAAAGGGTACTTATTCTTCACTGTTGCCTTATTCAACTGCCTAAAGTCGATGCACATTCCTCATCGATCCGTCCTTCTTCTTAACAAACAAGATAGGCTCTCCCCAAGGCGACATGCTTGGCCTAATGAAACCCTTCTCCAGCAAATCACTAAGCTGAACCTTAAGCTTCCTCAACTCAGCAGGCGCTAAACATTACGGAGCACGCGAGATCGGAGCTGTACCAGGTACCAACTCAATGCTGAAGTCTATCTACCTCTTCATAGGAAAACCAGGAATCTCCTCCAGAAACACATCCGGGAAATTGCGAACAACCGGAACGTCACTAAGCTCTATGCGCGAAGAAGAAGATGCATTCAAAGCATAGATCATAAATCCAGCGTTTTCCAACGACAAAAGGCTAAATATCTCCATCGCAGAGACTAAAGGAATCTTCGATCGGCAATCTTGGCCATAGAAATTCCACTTCTTTCCTAACTGAGGCCTAAAGCGCACAACGCCATGGAAGCAATCCACGGTGGCTCTATAATCAGACAACACATCCATTCCCACTATACAATCGAAATCCTTCACTAACAACACATTCTCACCAAACCTAAGAATGCCATTCAACAAAATCTCCTGGGACTACAGGCTCGTGCCGGCAGGAGTCTCTACAGACACAACATCACACAAAGATGTGGTATGCAAACCATGCTCAACCACAAATGAATCAGCAATAAAAGAATGTGATGCTCCTGTATCAAACAACACACGTGAAATAAAATCAAAGACAAAACAAGTACCTGCAATCACTCCTCCTCCTGTCGTGCCCTCCACTTGCTCCCTCGTCATGGCATTCACCTGGGCAAACTGAGGTCCTGAAAACTGAGGATAGGAAGACTGTCCAAACCGCGAAGGACCAGGCTGCTGGAACGGCCTAAACTGAGGCTCCCCCAACCTCTGCTGCTGAACCGGAAAATAAGAACGACCTCTAGACGATCCACCTTGACACTGCAGTGGGGCGGCGGTATGCTGAGATCCAGACAAATGACACACTCTTGCAAAGTGCCCATACTGACCACAAACATTGCACGAACCTTGCACACCTACACACTGCACTGTAGGATGCTTTCCACCACACTGGCCATAATACTCAACCTTGGAACTACTACCACTGCTAGAACTCCTCGAGCCAGAAGTACTCAAACCAGACTTCTTCTTGAACTGACGACCACGAGGTCTAAACCTCTGGTGTCCGGACTATTGGGCTACTTGCTGCTGGGGTGGCTGAGATGACTGCACAGACTGAGAAGGTTGCACCCCCGAAACCATGGGACGGTTACCTTGCACCACTTGAGGCCTAACACGAGACCTACGGTTCTGCAGCCCCTCCTCAATGTCAATAGCCCTGTCCACCGCTTCTGCATAGCTAGCCGATGAACTCGCCAGCACCAATGAATACAACTCCTCATTCAGTCCTTCCATGAACTAGTTCCTCTTCGCCTTCTCTCGGCCAGAAACATGCGGAACATAGGCAAGACGAGAAGAAAACCTCCGAGCATACTCTCCCACAGACATAGATCCCTGCATCAGGTTATTAAACTCACGCTCCCTGGCATTCACAAAGGATTCTGGAACGTACTCCTGACGGAAGATAGTACAAAAGCTGCTCCACGTGATCCCTACACATGTCTTCTCAAGAGTCCTCGAAGTGCCTCTCCACAAACGCTCAGCATTCCTCCTCAACTGGAACGTAGCTAAACTCAACCTACGTTCATCGTCATACCTGACACGGTCAAACAACCCGGTAATATGCTGCAACCAAGACTCCGCATCGGAACTAGATTCATGTGACGCCCGAACCCATGGGAATCACGATTTTGGGTGAATAAAAATTTTCGAATAAAAGAAGGGCTAAAAGATAATTCGCTATAGGCTGTATCTCCTATAACTTGAAAGAAAACTCGAAACACAAACCAGACACAGACAATTTACACTACTGTGGCGCCAACTGCTGGAAACAATGATTGCGAAAAACAAGTCTTATATATATATTGCAATTGCGATTACAACAATCGTCATTCTATATGAATATACAGAAGTTGTAACTGATCTAATACAGATCCTACAAAAGATAGAATCACATGAGTCTAGATACGGATTACGTTGGCCCCTTGATAAACACAACCACCCAGCTGCTGGTTCAACTTTCACCTGCTGTTCGTCCATCAGTTGTCGCACCTGCAAAAGCTAGTGAGCCTAGAGGCTCAGCAAGTAAAACCTGGGTAATAACAATTCAAATATACAGGTGGACATCTGTTCAATACATATGTTAAGGAACTTCAATGAACAATATCATTTTCGTAAACAGTTCAATAAACATTTCAATGGCAGAAACAGGGGATGATAGCCCAGATTCTCATTGTTAACATTTTCAATATCGTTTTCAGTTGATCATGGCATATAAGTTCCTCATGGTCCGTGTTGCACTTGATCGAATGACTTCGGAAATCCGTTCTAGCATATAGCTCATTTGAAAGGGCAGCCGACATCTGGACGACTACTCACCCTTCTTCAATGGGTGACCGTCAACTATCTATGCCATAATCTAAAATAGCTTTTGTTCATTAACAATCCTTTCTTTAAACATTCCTTGAAATTTCTGTAAATCATTGGGTTCCATCATTTTAAACATTTTCTTCCCATTTTAAACTTTACTGAGTATCGAATTCGACTTTGGAAACATATCGTTGAAATGAAACTGGTGAAAAGAAAACCAGTCGCAACTGCTGAAATTTTGACAATAAAATGCATCTGCTGATGAACAGTGAACTGCTGGCAATTTACTAAGAAATCCGTCTGCTGAATTTTGGAAGACAACGCAACTGCTGAATTCTAACAAAGGAATGCAGCTGCTGAATTAGTTCAATAGGAATGCACCTGCTGATGTACAATGCATCTGCTGATTTTATGAAAACAATGAAACTGCTGATGAACAAACTATCAGCTGATGAACAACTATCAGCTGATGAACAACTATCAGCTGATGAACAACTATCAGCTGATGAACAACACTAAGAAATCCGTCTGCTGAATTTTGGAAGACAACGCAACTGCTGAATTCTAACAAAGGAATGCAGCTGCTGAATTAGTTCAATAGGAATGCACCTGCTGGTGTTAACAAAGAAATACACCTGCTGGTTTTAGCAAAAGAAATGCACCTGCTGGTGTTAACAAAGAAATACACCTGCTGGTTTTAGCAAAAAAAATGCACCTGCTGGTGAACAGTGCACCAACTGGAATTTACGAAAGAAATACAACGACTGAAATATTTCAATAGGAATGCACCTGCTGATGTACAGTGCATCTGCTGATTTTACTGGGAAATGCGTCTGCTGAATTTTTGAAAACAACACAACTGCTGAATTCAAACAAAGGAATGCAGCTGCTGAATTAGTTCAAAAGAAATGCACCTGCTGGTTTTGGCAAAAGAAATGCACCAGGTGGTGAACAGTGCACCAGCTTGAATTTACGAAAGAAATACAACGACTGAAATATTTCAATAGGAATGCACCTGCTGATGTACAATGCATCTGCTGATTTTATGAAAACAATGCATCTGCTGAATATGCATCTGCTGA